>CM075856.1:41486393-41510253 GCA_037975125.1 Latrodectus hesperus | reverse complement strand
TACTTTTTAATACATTTCGAATCATTTTTCATCTTTAATTTATAAATGCAGAGGAAAAAGGATTCATAAAAATGTGTAATCATAACTTAAATAATAAACTATTCATTTGATAAATTCCCTTGGATATATATTTTCTTTACATAATAATGTTTGGGCTGAAATTTTAACTGGATTTAATTTTTGGGATATTTAGATTGTAGATTTTATGTACATATATAACTCTTACTATGGTTACGAAATCATTCTCTCGAAAATCAATTAAAATTTTGTCTTAGAAATTGTCTTAAGCTTGTGTAATCTTAAATGGAAACACCTTCTGATAAATTAAATTTTCGATTATTTTAATGAAATAGAGTGTATATTTAATCAATTTCGTGTTGCATCTGCTCATGATATATTAAAGTTACGTATGTCTAATCTAAGTCTAAAATTTTTAAAGTAAAAGTAAAATAAAATAAACAATATAAATTGAATAACGATGCTCGGTGCACCTGTTGCTTTCATTATAAATATAATTCGATACTTTTCTGAAGCAAAAGTTACGCAACTAAATTTTTTAAATATTTCGAAATTTTCAAGTATCTAGAATATTTTTTATCCGTTGAGTCTAACTTTTAGTTACATAATTAAATCATAATAAGATTATGCTATATTATTTTAATTTTAAGGTAATGAGAGAAATTTTTTTTCAATTATAACGTGGGAAATTTTTTTTGTATTGCGTAAAGAGTGTTGAAATGATTCGTCCAATACGATTTTTTCTATGTAATTATAATGTTAATACATTAAAAAAAGCAGGCGAATTGAATGAAATCGTGTCGATGTTAAGCACCATAATTTGTAAAAACAACCACGAAATAAGGTCTCACGTATAAATCAAAATCGGTTTGAAATTGTATATGAGTGCGAATATTCTGTTTCTTTATGAAGTAATTGAATATTGAAGTTTGAATGCCTTTCATACCAATGGCTTATTGGGAAAAGCGTAAACACATTCGCTGCAGAGGATAAAAATAATACTTTTCCACAAATCGGAAAAAATTGCATTGATAATTGTTTGCTTAATGCCGGATAGAGGAAAATTTTAAAAGGGATAAGAAAACCGCCACCGTTCTTGAAGCAAGAAGAATTCCGGAAGGTTACATCTTTTAAATTGATTACACCGTGGCATAAGCAACTTTACAAGGAATTCCATTCAGCATTCATTACACTTTAAATATATTATGGATGACATAATCAAAGCTTCAAAATCAAACATAACTATTAAGAGACGAACATTTTGTGATGTTTTCTTCCATTCTGTACAACCATTCTCACTTTAATTTCCGACAAAAATTTAGTTTAAAAATAGAATATATAGAAGGATTTTATTTATAAATATTGTATTATGTAAATGGACATGTGTATAAATGTTATGACCTCGGGGGCTTGGCTGGCTTGCTCTCGGAATCGGAAGGTAATGAGTTCGAACTCCGACTCAACCGAAGATCCGTCATGTTCGTTAAAGGTGCCTAGAACTAGTAAAATAGGTCCTGATCGCTCAATGTCCTCCAAGTGAAGTGATACCCTTGGGTATGTCATGCTGAGTCTGAGGGTTGGTTGGGTTTTGTGGCGCAAGGTCCAAAAACGGACAAGCTGCGCCAAAACTAAAATTCATGTTATAAGTTTTTCCAAAATCCAAGCAACGTTTTATAAAATTAAAAAACAAAAATATTTGTATATGACTCTACTAATATCCAAATACATATAAAATAAAGGAATAAGCTGTATATACGATCACCCAAAACTAAAAATCAAATAAAATCTATCTATCTATCTATCTATCTATCTATCTATCTATCTATCTATCTATCTATCTATCTAGCTAGCTAGCTAGCTATATATCTATCTAGCTAGCTATATATCTATATATATATCTATATATCTATCTATATATATATATATCTATATATATCTATATATCTATCTATCTATCTATCTATCTATCTATCTATCTATCTATCTATCTATCTATCTATCTATCTATCTATCTATCTATCTATCTATCTATATATATATATATATCTATATATATATATCTATATCTATCTATCTATCTATCTATCTATCTATCTATCTATCTATCTATCTATCTATCTATCTATCATATATATATATATATATATATATATATATATATATATATATATATATATATATATATATATATATATATATATATATGTGTGTGTATGTATATATGTATACAGCAAATATTTTGTGATATGCTATAGAAACTAAAAAGGAATAATGTGTATCAGATCCGTAAATAATGATAGAAAATAGTATGCTCAATAAACGTAAATAAAGTACAGTAATGAGCTGATAGCAGTTAAAAGATTTTTTAAAAAACATGTCATAATATAATTGCAATAAAAATCACCCTAAATGACAGAAAAATTAGATAAGATTTAACATTTAAGAGTAGATTATAATAATATACTCTCTATAAAGCAGAAAAACTAGTAGTAGTAGAACTAGTATAACATAGTTTTATAAAAATTAAATTTATTTTCAGTTGATGAGTGACAAATGTGCAAATTATATAAGTAAAACCCATATTATGTCTGACCACCAAACTTTTGTTCTGATTGAGTTAAGAACAGCAGAATAGAATAGAAAGAAATTCATATTAAGATGTTGGCTAACTTAAAGCAAAGTCGATGTTTTTGAAATTTTGATTACAAAATTTCTAATTATTTTATTCTATCCATTTTAATTCGAAATTAAAAATGGTTTGAAGACACAATAAAATTGTAGATGCTGCACTGCACACCGTTTCGAGACTTGAAACATAGAGGCATCTTTCCCCCCTTCCAAAATTAATATCTGCGGGGAAGAAAGAGAATAACTAAAACATTGCCCTTCTTTAAGCAATTCCATAGTTTATTTTTTTTAAATATAAATATCTTAGATGTCAATATTTTTTGATTTTCCAAAAGTATTTTTTTAATATTCTGCTGCGAATGTCTTTTCGCTTTTTCTAATATGCCGCTGATCTGAAATGCATTGTAATGTGAACGAAAGGAGCTTCGACATCAATATTTAATAAATATTTTATTAAAGATAAATTTTAAAGCATTCTACAGCTCCATATAGATTTGTTTTTAGAATATCTATTAGAGGAGACCACATTTCCTAACGCAAAACAGTCCTTTGAACAAAGCTTAGTAAATAGAAAATATCATAAAGAAATCGTAAGTCATCACTATTTTTAAAAATTGCAATATTATCCCGAAAAAGGAATAAAAGTTTTCCATGGGTAACTATGGATTAATGTATACAATAAAAAAAGTAGCAGAAATTCCCATTGAATTTTATTTACTTAATTTAGTCATTTATTAAAAATATATTGAAGATTAAATCAAAACGTTTATTTTTATATGAAAAATAAATTTATAGATAATTTCATGCAAATAAATATATCCTCTTTCAAACTATTAGGTTGGTGCGTATGAAATGTCGGATTCTTAAGTGATTGTATAAAACTGCATATCTTTCTTCAAAAGCTGTTTATTCAATCAAAGTATGCTCCATTCGCTTCAATACACTTCTCCCAACGAGATTTTAAAGCGTAGATGCCTGTCTTAAAAAATTTTGGTCTTTAGAATTAATAAACTCTGATATCGAGTTTTTTAGACTGTCTTCATTTTCATAGTGTTTGCCCCTTAAAAACAGCTCTAAATGCTTGAAAAAATGAAAATCGGTCGGCGAGAGATCCGGTGAATAGGGTGGATGCTGCAATGATGAGCATACGCTTAACCGATCCAGCTTATTTCGCTCTGTCAGTGCGTGCGGTACCCACTTGTCCATCTTCTTAACCTTGCCAATCTCAGAAAGGTGTCTCAATATCGTTGTATGGTCAACTTTCATCCTGATAGCAAGTTCCCTCTTGGATACGGCTGGATCCGCTTCCACTAGAACCTTCAGGTCATCATTCTTCACAGACGTTTTGGGTCTTCCGCGCGGCTCATTTTGCAGTGAAAGATCGCCAGTCCGAAATTTTTCGAACCAACGCTGCACTTTCCGATCGTTCACCGTATTCTCCCCAAACGCTTGGTTTATGTTGCGTGCAGCTTTTGCAGCACTATTACCAAGTTTGTACTCATATAAGAAAATGACGCGAATGTCGGCAGAATTCATATCGGCAATAAACTCAAAAGAAATAAAAAAGGGAAGACCTTCGAGAAAACCTATTTTGCTGAAATGAGTCTCTGGCAATGGACAATACGAGTATGAATGAGGTTATGCCAAATACAAAAGTATAACGAAAACAGGGAGGAAAACGTCCGCATGTAAAGAGAATCCGACATTTCATACGCACCAACCTAATAATTTATATATAGAATATATATAATTCTCTAAGTAAACAGATTATTTCTAACAACTCTCTAAAGAAAATCGATCTTTATATATTATCAGCAGGAAAAATACTTTCTTACGAATGCCATATATGTGTTGATATTAGGACTATTCTTTACAATACTTTTGTGCATGAAGTAGGAAAATTAAGGATGCTATTGAAGGAGCAGCATATTATCCGGTTAAATTGAATGGAACACTAGTTAATGCAATAAAGCGACATGTGAAATGTTAGTTAAGTGTCATTAACTGCGATTCGCGTCTTTATAAATGAGCGAAGGAGCACATTATCCGGCGTTTCGGCGGAGCGATAACAAAAGTGCAGTTTCCAGTTATTTCGGAAGTAAGGGGAAGTCTAAAGCTGAATTCCTGGATTCGAATTCTGGGAAAATCACCCGGAGTTCGTGGAAAAGCCAAGAACTGCCCTTGAATCTTGGTGAAAAATTTGTCAACTGAGCATCACGATTCACGAAGGACGGATGAAATGGAATGGAATGCAGCCCATACGAAAACCGGATAATTCTGGGAACAAGGAAGTAAAGAAATTCCTGGAAAAGATCCAAAGTGTTAGAAAAGAAATGAATACAAGATTTATAGGTTGGTTCCGACCACAGAATGAAATGATGCACGTCATTCTTTGCTCTCAATTGATGGGAAATCGAATCGTCTGTGGTTAAAAATTATTTATTATTAAAATTGAAGTATTTCCTGTTCAGAATGTTTTCTTTTGTGACTGTTGCTGTTTTCATATTATAAATGAATCGATTTGGATACAAGAATTTTCATAATCGATATTTGTGTTTCGATTTCCCGCGATTTTTAAACAAATAACCCTTACAAAAGAGGTCAAAGAATATTTCAATTGTGTTTCTGTTTTTTACCAGCAATTCAAATTTTCAATTGTATCCACTATTAGTATATCATGATAACCAAATGAAGAACATTTATGATAAATAATACATCATAGCATATATTTATAATACATTTTCTAATAATATACAATGACACGGATTTTTATGTAATTTGTTATGATAACATTCAACTTTTACTTTTTCTTAATGCTCATCTCTCTCTGCATATATATATATATATATATATATATATATATATATATATATATATATATATATATATATATATATATATATATATATACATACACACACTCAGAATGGAATGGAATGATACATATTCTTTCTTCCTTTATAAGTTACAGCCCGGAGTGAGGCTTAGTTTCTTCAACTATATTACTCCCAATTTTCTTGCTCCTTGGCTTTAGATTTTGTGTTTTTTATTTTCATGATAGTTAAATTTGTGGTTATGTTATCCAACCATCTTTTTTTAATCTTTTTCAGGATCAGGGCTTAACTATATTAAACCCCAAGATTTAATAAATCGAACAAATTTTTTTTCTCGCTTGATAAGATGATAAGCTTCATTACTACTTCTAGTTCTCCGTTACGAATTATTTATACTTTTATTGGTCCAATAATTATTTTTAAAGACTAATAAGCCGAAGGCATATTTATTTGTCAAAGTGTGCAAATTTCACTACCATATCTTACTAAAGGTTTCCTCTCCGACGACAGAAGCTGCTTTTCCTTCCAATGAATGGGCAATGAAAGGTCTCACATAGTATAAGGATTCTTTGCCCTAAATGCCGGCAAGAACAGGCATCACATCCTGGACTACCTAGTACTGTCCTAGGAGGACATTCATAGTTTCACCACTTCATGTATCGGACTGCAATAATGTCAATAGTTTCATTGATGTTAGACCAGATGGAAGATTAACAACGACAAGTATATGTGTGATGTTATAAGTCCTTTTCTTTTTTTCATAAAGAGTTTATTCTTAAGTAAGTATTGGTATAACATTTGCTTTTCGGATCTTGCAATAAATTTTTTGATAAATATTGTAATAGTCATTAATATCTGAAGCAAAGAAAATCAAACTGGATGTTTTTTTAAATTTGAAATTATTTACTGTAAATGCAGGTAAAACATTGAAATATTTTGTTCGAATCATAAATTTGTTTTGCTTTTATTAATAACAAGTCAACTTCTGCAGCCTTTGTAAACTGTCTTGTAAAAAAATAGGAATTAGTATAGGTCTACTTCTCCTGAAAATCCAATTTTAATTCTCTAAAAATTCCTTACACTAGTAGACAGTATTTATGTTTGTTTTTTCTTAAGTTTTTGTTTAATCATAGAAATATTTGTTGCATATATTTTTTTTATGTATACCTATTTGCTAGTACATATGGGCTATGTATGTCATACTTATGGATAACGTTATTTAATTCTTATAATCTAATATATAAAATTCTCGTGTCACAGTTTTCGTTGCCATACTCCTCCGAAACGGCTTGACCGATTTTGATGAAATTTTTTGTGCTTATCCGGTATCTATGAGAATCAGCCAACATCTATTTTTCATCCCCCTAAATGTTAGGGGCAGTACAACCCTAAATTTTTATTTATTTTTTTTGGTTAGTTCTGTAAGTTCCTAATAGATGGCGGTTTAGCATCTAAGTTGCTCAGGTATTCGGGAGATGGCGACGTGTTTATTTTTCTAGATTATACCATCTTCGAGAAAATTATCGTGCGCGCGCAAGCGCGTGGTTAAATATAGAATTTACATATATTTTCATGATGTATAATGATACTATAACAATTTTTCGTGAATCATTTTCATAATTATACTTTGTATTGTGTTATTATTGTGCAGTATTCAGTTTGAATATTCAGTTTGAATATATAGTTTGAATTTTTAATATTATAAATTGTAAAATAAAATTTTATTTATTACTGTTTTTCTCTACTAATTTTCATACCACCTCGAAAATATGTAAGTATTTCTTGATAGCCTTTTATTATTTTTTATTTTTATTTTATAATTTGATAATTATTAATTTATTCAGTAGAACATTTTGATCTAATTTATTTATTCAAATGATAAATTCTTTTAATTTTTTTATTTCAGTATAATGCCGCGGAAAAAATTTTTAGTTTTAATATAATTTAAAATTAAAATAATAATAGTTCGATGTCAATGTTATCTACCTCATTTATAACAATTTATTTTTAGATGTCTTTAATTTATATAATATATTTTATAAGTAAGTCACTGATTACAAACTATAATTTAATATAAGATGAATAAAATGTAAATTCAGAAAGTATATGTTGATTTGTGCTTAATTTCTAAATTTCGATACTTTACCTATTACTATTAAATTTTGGTGAAACGTTTTATTTTTAATCTCCTATGAATGAACCTATTCTAAATTTTTTTAGAAAATATTAATTTGATTTAACCCAAGAAGTAGTAAAAAATTGATTCAATGTATTATAATTACTCAGCCACTGCGAATTTCAAATCTTCCGAAAAAATCATATTAAACGTCTTACTGCCTATATTTTTTCATAATCTGTCCACTTAAAATTTAAATTATAAAAGTCTTGATCCAGAATTTAAAAAAATAATAAAGCATTCATTTTTAAAGTATAGAGAAATTATTTTTTTTTATGTTAGAAGTAACATGAAAAAATACATATATATATATATGTATAATACGAATCGAAAAACAAATTGTTATGGATGAATTTTTATAAAAATCAGATCATTTTGATTTTATATTGAAGATTATATTTTCAACATTGAAAGGCATCAGGACAGGTTGCATTTAATTTTGATTGATGTTTGAAAATTCTGAATTTCTTTTGTGGATTCGACGATATCGTTTTGATAATGGAAATTTAATAAAGTAAAAAAGTTGAATTAAGAAATTTTAATTAAAATGTCTTAGTAATTTGAAAGTATAACAATGAGATGATTCATCCTTCAGAAACATTTTTCGAATTTAATTTCCTTTAATATTAAGTTGATAATTTTTTCCAGAGGAAATTTGATTATGTTTATATGATTTTAAACATTATTAATATTGTATTGTAATTGAATTTGATCTTATTGAATTTTTGAAAGGCGAGATTTTTAAGTTTATTTTTTCATTATAATTTTTTACGAACTTTTTATTACAATTTTCCTATTTTGAATTAATAAAAATTCGTTTCTTATTACTTCTTCAATGGAAGCGATTTTCTGATTTTTTTATCACATCATTAGCTTCATAACTGACTCTGAAATTCATACTATAAATAAATAACTTTTGGTGTTAAATTGCATGATTCGAAATGGAATTTTTATTGAAATATTTTTCTCGTTAATATGTTTTAACGTAAAGAAACAGGATTAATTTAATTAAGAAATTTTAGCTAATTTTCCTAATAATGAAGAATTACAACAACAAATTATAATAGTGATAATAATTTTATAACTAAAGGTATTTTGCATTTAATTTATCTTCTGAACGAAATAACGTTATTCTGACATAAAATATTTTGCATTTTTTCTTATTTCGACTTTCTCCTTGTTACCAAATTTTTTTTACAAATTTCAATTCATAATCGTTTGTAAATAACTTAATATATTAATAAGTAATATAATATTTATTAAATTATGAATAAAATGTAATATTATTAAAATTATTCATTAAAATGAAACTTAAATAATGATTTCTTTTAGATTACATCGACTTTTAATGTGAATTCTGTACAAATGTATTTATAAATACATGAAAAAATTGAAATTACTAAAGGTATCCATGTATATTTATCATAATCTTGGCAGTAATATCACACATTATAAAATTTGTTTGAAAAACCTTATTGCACGAAGAAAAGAATTACTAATTGTTTTATCGATAATTGGAGCTTAATTGAGTTTTTTGAAGTATTCATTAATAATTTCTAAAATCAAAACTAAAATTTTTTTGTAAAGTTACCACCATAATATTCTACAAAATGAAAATTGATTAAGAAACAGTAATTTTATATTTTTTTCTCAGTAGTATAATATATTTAATTACCTATTAAATCTTATTCGGAAACGATTATAATTGAAATCATTAAAATGTTTTTGGCCACAATGTGAGAAAAAAGGATGGGAATTTTTATTTTTGGTATGAAAGTTAACAAATTGTGTTCCTTCTTTCTGAAGAAAATAAATTAACATTAATAAAAATGATTTAGATAAAATATTTTTTTATAAATATTTCAAGAAAGATTCTTTACAGTAGGTAGATTACAATGCTGCTATTTAAAGTATTAGATTTGTTCTTCTTTACTCATTTATATATAAACCTATATTACTTGTCATAAAATAATGCCTTTAAGCAATTAAGAAATGTGGAGTAGCCTTCAAAAGTTATTTAAGAATAAATATGGAAATTAAAATCAGTTGTAGATTTGTATAAATTTTTATTAAAATAGTAATTTCCTCACAAAGCTTTCCATTTTTTTTTTCTTTCATTTAAAGGATTTTGCAGAAATTCTAATTGTAGATGAAATAAAAACTAAATTTCTTATAAACTTGAACCTATTTTTTATTTGAACTGATTATTTATTTATTTGAAACAATTAAATAGAATTTCCATTTAATTGTAATCTCTGCTATTTGTAAGAATTTTCCCCAATCCTTTTAATAAAACAACCACAAATGATTCTTGCAATAAAAATCACTACAAATAATTTTGAAATGGTTAAAGTTGAAAAAAATTATTTAAAAATATTATATAGCTCATTAGGAAAAGAGAGAGAAAAAAGCTCAGTTATTCATATAATAATAATAAACTGAGACTAATAATGTATTTATCATAATACACTGCTGGACAATTGCTAAGGATGGATAACACTATCATCCATAGCAACCACAAAAGGAAAGGAAGCAAAATGTGGAAATTAGAATAATTGCGGGATATAGTAAGAAGTATGCGTTTGCAAATTTTTTTCCACGTCTGTTCATCAGTTTATAGCGTTCATAAGAGCCTTAAAGGTTTTGACGCGTGTGGACAGTTGTTGTATCAAGTCAAAGTTTTACAGGAAAGATTTAATAGACGAACTTGATATTTTTGGCATGTCTTCCCGACATCACTTAGATGATTTTATGCGAGGCCGAATTATAGGAAATATCGAAAAAGGGCGAAAAATAACAGATGTTGCCAGGGAGTTCAACATCGCTCACAGCGTTGTTTCACGGCTGTGGAAGTCATTTAAAACTACTGGAATGTGTAGTAGGCGGCACGGGGGAGGTCGTGTTAGAAGTACGACGCCTGCAGAAGACAGATATATCATCCTATCAGCAAAAAGGAACAGTCGCACCACAGCTCAGCAAGTGGCAAATCAGTTTCTTGCTGCCTCAGGAAAGCAGATCTCCCGAAAAACTGTTGCCAGACGTTTGAGGGGAGGAGAACTATACGCCCGCGGACCTGTTGTGTGTGTCCCATTGACCAGACAGCACCGTATTACCCGTTTGCAATAGTGTCGTGAGCATCGCAATTGGACTGAACAGGACTGGGAATGCGTAATATTCTCAGATGAGATTAGGTTCAGTCTGTCATCGGATTGTAGACGCCAACTGATCTGGCGCGAGAGTGGTACTGCTTATAGTCCAGAAAATATCCAGGAAAGGGACCGATATCCGACATACTGTGTCACGGTGTGGGCCGGCATCATGATCAATGGCCTCACGCCTCAACATGTGGTTGCGAATGGGACTATGACGATCCAACGATACATTAATGAAGTTCTACATCCTCATGCTTGTCTTTTCCGTGGTACTGTCGGTGATAAATTTGTTTTTATGGACGACAAAGCAACATGTCATCGAACACTCTCTGTTCAGAATTGTCTAGACAGCGAGGCTATTCAACGCCTCGTATGGCCATCACGTTCTCCAGATCTAAACCCCATTGAAAATGTGTGAGATGCTTTGGGGAGGCAAGTTGCTGGTCGAAACTACCCTCCGACAAACAAGAACACCCTCATCCATGCACTCCCAGAGGAATGGGATAAATTGCCTTAACAGCTGCTGGATAATGTTGTGCAAAGTATGATACGACATGTGGAATGTTGCTCTCCACGGTGGACATATCCCGTACTGATACCTTTCTTCAGGTGTCTGCTGACTTTTAGAAGCATTGTTCCGTTTTTCCGTATGCGGCATCAAATGAACATTTTTTTTCCTTTCAGATGTTTCACAGCTTTTGTACTTTCTAGAACAATAAATATTCCTTATTCTAGTGTCTGAACAGTGTGGCAACTATATTTTATCCTACTGGGCCTCATGTCTCGCTTAAAGTTATGCTACATTGCAATTTGTGATCCGTCTTTAGCAATTGTCCTGTAGTGTAATTTATACATAAAAAGTAAAACAGGTTAATCTTTTTTTAAGTTCCTTTTACGAAAACAAACAAAAAGCCACTTAAAATAATGAATGAAATCACAAGACACACATCGTAAATAAACTAAAACTTGTGATAATTTTTAACACACACGCACACATATTTCGATTTGCAATGAATGACGTCACAGCTATTTTATCCAATGAAAAACTGCTACTCATCCACGTCATATAGTTACGTCTTGTAGATACAGACTTTACAGTTTTGTTTTTATAATTTTACCAGACGGAATCTATCTTAGTTACATTGAATTTTCAGACGTACTTAAAATTATTATTTAAAAGTTAGATATGCTTTAAAATAATGTATGTTTTTTATTAAAATAATTAATTTTTTTTACTATGGGAACACGTCATTCCCTCTTAATTAATTACAGACTAAATCAATGGTCTCAATAACACAAATATATTTAATCAACAAACACAAATATATTTAACAAAGTTAAAAATATATTTAATCTTTCTTAATCCTCTTATATCAATATACTCAGATATAATAGCAGAAAATGAGAAATTCAATTTTTGAGTTTAAAATGTCTTTTTTTAAGTCTGCGGCATTCTATTTCTAACTGTATTAATTCATTCTATTAGATATAAATCACATTAAGATTCATTATAATTTTAGTATACTTTGATGTTTGAAAGGTAATAAAGGCAATCCTTTAGTTTTTAAAATTTATTAACAGAATTTTTTAAATTTTAATTAATACTTTTCAAAAATTATCAAGTACAAATGAAGCAAAAATTATTAAGTATTGCATTATGTATGTTGCTTAATAACTAATCTTAAAATCTACTTATTTGACATTGAATGGACGACATTTGAAAATTAATCAATAAATAAATTTATTGTCCAAATCTAACTACATTTTCAGAGACAGATTTGACAGCATTTCTTGAGTTTAGTCGCTGTTATTATAAATATTAAAGGTATCATAAAATTAAAAACGCTTTCAATTTAATTAAAAAAATTTCTTTGAAGAAAATGATTTGAAGATTTTTTAATCGGTTTCTTGAATTCGAAGCATGATTGCATGTAGAGATTCAGAATTCTAATATTTTTTTGTAAAATATTTGCAAATGAAGTTTTAATTAAATTCTAGCCTAAAATGTGAAATCATAAAGTATTTTGAAGTATAAAAAGGGTTGTTCTGTTGGCAAATTCATATTATCATAAGAGATCTTCTTCTTCTTCTTCTTAGAATTGGGTTTGTATGTCATTGGGCACCTCTGCTTTTATCAGCATTTTGTACCATTAACTCCAAACCCAATGTTTCCTAGTTCCAGTTGCTCGGGTCACCCACTTTATTAATAAAGTCCGATAACCCTTTAATGGAGTCTAGGTGTAACTCTCTAGTATGGATGATGCCTAAAGAGGTTAATCTAGGGAGGGCAAGAGCCTCGCATTCATAAATGATATGCTCTGCCGTTTCCTCTTGCGTATGACATTTCCAGCAGATAGGGTCTTGCTGAAATAGTCCCATCTGGTCAGAGAGTCAGTCATACAAGGGATAGCTTCCTGACTTTCACCAGAAGATGGTTTGGAGGTCATTTCTACCTCAAGTGAAGGATTCATTACTGCCCCTTTACAAGACAGCCTCTGAGTTCACTTGTCTTTTTCCGCAAGGTCAACTTCAGAGGCATCACCTGTAGATGCAGAAAGGATTGTTATTTCTTGTGTCTTTTCAGCCACAAGATAACAATTTATAAGCTCAGGTAATATAAGTCCACCCAGCATTGCCTGAGATACTGGGCAAGGCAAATTACTCTAGAAGTTTGCCAGGCAACTAGAGGCTCCGTTAAGACACCAATACCGCGGTGCCAATTAGCCCTAGGCACGGAACTCATAACACCAGGGTTTACGGGGGCTGGTTCGCGGCCTCTGATTCTATATTCAAGGCTATCCTGTCATTCCTACAGGACGTTCGGTGATCCACCGCCTACCGACGCGCCTGGTAGCTGCTCAGGCCCCAGGATAAGAGATCATGAATATTATAAATGTTTATTCAATTCATCATTTATTTGTACTTTTGAGTATTCCCTTGTCGTCAAAAATAAACTCTTCAAGAAAATTAATGCATAGACAATCAAATAATGGAAGAAAAGGTCCCCTTCTTTGAATGCAGGTAAAAATCTGCAATTTGATGAGGGTTATTGATGCAGACAGTTGATCTCTTCCAACAGGTGGGACGCAAGAGCTGAGGGAAGAAACCTAACTGTTGACCGTGTCATTGAAATAGGATTTAAAATTACAAGGGAGTGGTTCAAACTACGATTGTAGATAAGTTTTGAAAAAAAAAATCACTGATTTTATTGGTGATTGGCCGTTACTGCTAACCTCCAATATAGTTCTAGTAAGGAGTGAGTATACAAATTTAAAATGCAGAGCGTTCCGCTAATCGCACGAGAGCGTAGGAGTGTGGGTTCGATTCCCACCGTGGCCCTGGGTGTTTTCTTCGTTATTCTTCTGTGATTGTTCATCTGTCATTGTGCTATTTGTCCTATTATCGACGAAGACTTAGAAGCGGATCTCAAGAATCAAGCATGCAAGTCTGAATATATGTAATGTAATAAATAAATAAATAAAATGCAGAGTCAAAATATATCAAAAACAAAAATTATAAATTGGGTATTATTATAAAAATATTATATTAAATTATAATTGATATATTATATAAGAAAACATCATATATTTGAAGAAATCACAATATTTTGCTTTATGTTAAAAACGAGAAGTAAACAATTTCTGTTAAAAAATATAGAGCAAAATTTGCTTACGATAAATTTTTTTTACAGATGAAATAATGTGTGTGAAAGAAGATTAAAATTTTTGTTCTTTAACACAATTAAATCGTAAAAACAATGCACATATGCAAGAATACGATGAATATTTCCTTTTAGTTCATCATTTAAATATCTAAAATCATAAGCTTTCAGTAAAAATAACGATATGCTTATTTTACTTTAATGCATTTTCTTTTATAATGTTATGCACTTCAATGTACTTAGGTACTGCAGGAAAACAAACATTGATGCATTCGACTGACATTTTGCTTACATTTATTATGTAATATCAAATGTGCAGACAACTAAGAATTTCTTTTAAATCTCTTTTTAATCAAGGTAATAGGAAACATTAAAAATATTTAATGATAATTTCAAGAAGAGATTTTTTCCGCAATAAAATGAAAATGCTAAAATGTTCAGAAACATTGAAGTTAAAGATTTACTAAAAAGCTTGATTTTATTAAATATTTTCTTTAAATGAACAATAATTCCTATCATTTTCATATGATTTTGGACAAATGAACATTAAGCTTTCAAATTGAATATTTAATCAGCACCATTTTTGCCATAATAATGAGGCAAAATTAATTAATATTTTATTTCATATTATTATTATACCAGGAATATTGTTGATTAAAAGATAATTAAATTGAATATTTAAAATCTATAACAAAATATTTTGATATTTTTTCCCAAACAAATGAACGATCAGTTTTTTTACTCGTACATCATAATTTTTAATAACAACATAATGAGTCTTGTAAAGCTTTGATCTTATTTTGATATTTACTTTGATGTGTGTTTTTCAAGATTTCAAATTATCAAATATTGCAAAAGTTCCAAAACTGACTTTTTCTCACAACTGAAAGAAAAATTTCATGGAACTTATTTTCTCATTTATGTTACATAGTTTTATCACTATCAGTATTAAAGATGGAAATTCATTATCTGACTTCCGCTACAACTAAGAATGGCTTTTAAGACTCAATATATCTCTTCCGAGATTAAACATCGAACGATAGCTTATCTTCGTGGAAAATACAAAAAGAAAATCCCCAAATGCTAGCTGGATGTAAAGGAAATAAGTTTAGGAACGTAAATTTTTGTTGTTTCCACGTTTGTCTTATTCTTAACAGGTCTAAAAATAGATTTTTCTTCCTGTTCCTTTTGCGTAAATCTTTTATATGCTTCGAAGTCTTTTCCGAAGATAAGAAATCGTCGACCGTGAATAGAAGTTGAGATGTAACATTGCTGCTGAAAAGCTAATTCATTTTTTTCACTCCGGAAATTTCAGTACCCGAAATCTCAAAGGGCATGGCACAAAAATAGGAAAATTGTATTCATTTTTACTGTATGAAGAGAATGATTCAAGTATTCTATAATCAAATGCAAATATATATTCTTTACGCATATTTTTTCATTTCCTTTTTGATTTGTGTTTTATTTCGTTAAATTTTGTTAAAATTTTATCCAATCTCTCAAATTTTGTCAGGGAGAAAATAGTGAATTCCTTGATAGAAGTTACATAAAACTGTATGCTTATTTTTTTATTTTGTAATTTTCTATTAACTTGAATTTCGCGTCATTTAAATGTTGTGTTGAATATTAAACTTTATGTATAACTGAGCGTGTGCAATACATTTTATATCCTATAGTATTTAGAAGTTGATTAATATAATTATTCATGATTAATTAACTTTTCATTATGATATAACTACTCATATTTTTTCATAATGATAAAATTAATATATTTATTTTTCTAACTAACTATAACTTATCTGCTTAAAGAGAATCGTAATTTGCAAAACAAGCAGTTTATTGTTTGAAATCTATAAAATAATATCTAAATTCCCAATCCTGCATCAATAAATAATCTGGGAAAAACGTAGAATCTTTAAAATGTAACCTAATTAAAAATTTTAAAAACGAAAATCTTAAAAGTATACAAAATGAGAAAAATGCGCATGTAAATTCATGTATACTGCATCAGATGTACAGATAACAGATGTACAGATATGTACAGATAACATAAGAGTATCAGTATCAGAAATAATATAAGAAAATAATATAAAATGCATAAATAGAGTAATTAAAAAAAACACGATGAATTTTTGTCTTATAAATTTTTAAATTAAGGTGCATCAAATTTAAAATAAAAAGCAGTTGAATAGCAATTTACGGAAAAGAAAATTTGATTTCATTTTATATAAAAACTTTTTAGTTACATACTTTCGATATATTTTGCGAGGAAATAGAATTATACTTTTCATAAAGCTGCAAAATATTTTGTCAAGTATTAGTGCAGAATTTTTCATAGAACTCAGGAGAAAATTAGGGAAGTTTCTCATTAATTAATTTTTACCACTTTTAATTAAAATTATTACTTATATCATAAACTATCCTATTAATTTTTTTAATGAAGCCTTTCTATATGAAATGTTTCCTTGTATATTCTTCAGTATGAACAGTTGAAATATTTTTTCAGTACATCCAAGAACAGGTTAGTCCAGCGAAATGGAACACCGCGACAGTTATATTGTTCGGATTATTACTTGAGCGTTATAGTCTCCTGACAACAGGCGAAGACGTTTCTGTCAAATGAATAATGCATTATTATAATTAAATTTAATTCTTATTAAATATGAAGCAATATTGCATTTTGACCTATAATTTCAATAAAAAAATTTCTCACAAACTTGTGAAAAATGATATGCATTTTCATTATTGATTTGGAAACACTCAGAACTTTTACTTTTTGCTTATGATCTTAAATATTTTTCATTTACAACAAAGTGTCCAGCTTTTTATAATTATTTATTTAAATAATTTTTCTTAGTCATAAAAGAAAGGAAATATTTTGATATATTTAGAATAGATTCCTAAAAATCAAAATAATTTTACCCAACTTTGTCCAATCAGATGTCAAAGTGAAACCAATATGGTAATATAATTTTGAAATTTATTCTATGAATATATACTAAAAATATTGATGGAATGGAAGTAAATGGAATTTTACTTCGGGCTCACTATTGTCTGGTGATAGGACGCCACTCTTCTAAGCGTAAGGTCCTGGGTTCAATCCCAGGAATTGTTGAGCAACTGGAGATGTATGCTGGTCTCCCCTCTTTCTGAATAAACGTTTGTTTATGAGAAAATCCTCCTGTTAAAAAATCCTTATAACAGTTTTTAACTTGTTCGGTTGTTTCAGTGGATTGCCACCAAATATCCTCAGTTTTCCCAGCTGAAATTAAAAATGCGGCACAATATTCTTAGGCCGTCAAACTTTCGACTATTTGGTATCATAATGGAATTTTAAAAATTAATTTATTAATAATGTTGATATTGTTTTATTTATAAGGAATTATTTATGCAAGATTTTTAGGACTACAATTTTGTAATATAGAAGTACACAACGTGAAATTTTGAAATTACTTATATAAACATTTTGTAAGCTATAATTATTTCGATGAAATAATGTCTAAATATCTAAAAACTATCTCAAATATACAAGTCTATCATAAAATCCATTTGAGAGCAGACTGCTGGCCCTTAAAAAGCTTATTATGTACTGTTGCGAAATGGTGAGGAATGAATTTCATCCTAATAAAAAGATAGTTATCTGAAACCTTTATAAGCTAAAATCAAGTCAGTTGATTAAATAAGAGACTACAAGAAACAGAATTCAGAGAATAGCCAAATATTAATTCTAATTTTCGGAATTTGGTAATATGAAAAAATATTGATGACAAAAAAAATAATTACAATTGTTAATTTCAATTATCATGATGTCTATTAAATAAATATATTCAATTATATTTGTTATAAAACTGTAATAAAACACATTAAAGAGATTTTCGTGCATTGTGATGATATTCGGAATATTTACTTAAAGTTGCGACCCGGAAAGGATTTAGAAAAGCAGTGCGCTTGCAAAATTGATGGGAACGAATAAAAGCTTTTCTTTCAATTTTTACAAATAGGGTAATAATATTGTAGATAAAATGGGGAAAAAAAATAAAACATACTGAGAAGATTATAAATTCCATAAAGTCAAAAGGGTTATCATTCATTACTGAATTTTTAAAGCTCAGACTTTGAAGCCCAGTGACTCAGAGGCATGCTCCCCACTCACAGCTCTGAGGTCGATCTTCGGGCTGGGCAAGGTCGGCTCAACCCTTCATCCCTTCACAGGGTCGATTAATTGAGTACCAAGCATGCTTGGGAACTAAACACTGGGACACATACTTCGCACTCCAGGGCCCTCGGTCATGAAAACAGTTATGGGCACTGTAGTCCTTGGCCCACATAGGCTGTTGTGCCACGGAGTTTAATTTAGTTGAGTCTTGACTTTGGAAGCACAATTTACTTTTATATCTCTAAATTTTCACCGTTTAAGTTTGAAGAAATGAATCAAAATTGAAGACAAAATTAGTTTTAATACTCATTAAAATGTTATTCATAAATTCATCAGTTTTGATCATTCGACAGTTCTTTAGTCATTTTAATAAAGAAACGAACTGCTGCACGGCTATTCATACCGGCATTGGGAATGAAACTTGAAGGATGGAAATCCCAAATGAAGTCCAACCATTTCTTGCTTTTTGACATCAAACACAAACTTATAAAATAAGCTGTTTATACTGACGAGTGGATGCAAGAATCTGAAGGCTCACCGCAGCCCCCGATGTCCTTCCTCGGCCTCTGGTGAGCAGTGGGAGGCACGCTTCCACGACACGGTGAAGCATCCTTTGCCACGGTTGGGAGGGTGACCACATTTTCCCTCACTGGGGTGCGTGGGTTGGGGACGTGCCGACGTTCATCTTACTCTCCTCTCTACATCCACCGTTTCATAAGAAAACTGTTTTTCCAAGAAATATTGTCTTTTTTAATTTTTATGACAAAATAGTCTTAGTTTTTTGATTCACCCTTGTAGCTCACTGATTTCCAAAAAGGTAAACACCAAGCGATAAAATACAAAAATAAAAAATCAACCACTTCTCCGAATTTTGTAGGAGAATATGAGCTTCAGCTTCAGTGGTTCCACGCCGGCTAAGTGAAGCATCATTCGTCAGGGGCGTTGGGTTGGGTGGGGGATCGCATTCCGTCTTACTCGGTTGCGGCAGTTTTGTGGGTTCTCGTGTGACGTCCAAAGTACTTCTGCTGATGGGGAAAGGAGGGTGACAGCTCAGGTGTGACCTCGTCACCTGACTGTAGCTCAAAATGGCGTGGTGCTGGTTGATAGGCGAGCATCCCAAACCCAATATGCTTAATGTAACATACATAACTCACCTGCACTTCTATGTCTTTTGTTTTGTACGGTGCTTTTGGGAGTTTCCAAGGTTTCTTCCCTACGTGTGCCACTATCTAAACATCTGCCAGAATAGATGTTAAGGAGTTTTACCGGACTTTTTCTTTTTACTACTAATGAATAATGTTTATTATCTAAGAAAAATACTTCCCGAAGCAATAAATTATGAATTTTGAAGAAAGAAAGAAAGAGAGAGAGAGAGAGAGAGAGAGAAAGAAAGAGAATTGCCTATACTAAACTAAAATAGATTATTTTAATCACCGTTTATTTTAGATTTAAGTTTCTTAGTAAAATGTATAAAAAAATTATCTAAAAAAAGACATTAATCCCCGGTAGTAATGTTTTCCTGATCAAAAATACGATTACTGATTGCTCATTTATTGCAATTCAGTATTGCAAGAAATAATTTCATAACATTTGATCATCTTATTTCTTTGTCTTATACTTACATCGTATTAAAACAAACTGATTTCTTTATTTTCTTATTAAAATATTATTTTTATATTTTACTTAATAAATTTTTAATTTAAATTAATTTTAATTAACTAAGTAGGATCATGAAGACTTTTTTCTCGATTAATCATGATGTTTTTTTATAAAGAGATTGATTTTTTGTCAGTTTAATCCTTTGAATGAAGTTACTATTTTAAGACTTTCATGAATTTAAAATGAATTCATTATTAAAGATTATAAATTTAAAATTCACGATGGTGCGAAAGATTCTGCCGCATTTAATCCTATTAACGAAGGTTTTCCTTTTAAATTAATCTTATAGTGATTCAAAAGAGGTTTCACACGCGCACATTTTTTTGAATTTTAAACAGCTCAGTTTAGTAAAGCTACTCATACTTTCTTAAACAAGCGTTTTTAAAATCAATCTTCTATTTATATACTTCCTTTTACATCATTAGCTTAGATATATTTCATTTTTTAACTAATAAATAAATTTTTTAATTCATTAAAACAATGTTTTTAAACAAAATTTCTTAAATAAATGAAACATGTTTTTTAAACCATTCTGAAAGGATTAATTATTTATTAATTTGACCTTTTCATATTTGCATGCGATTTTTATATTGCATTTAAACTTTCCTAAAAGCGAATTAAAATAATTAAGAGTCTTTATCGTTACTGAAGAAAAGTAAATTAAAATAAAGAATCCTACTTAATTTATTAAAATATACAAAAAATACTTTTACATAGACGTAAAAAAAAATCCTGATTTATCCCACGATTTAAAATCTTTCATATTTGAAAATTATAAGATAAAATACAAAGAACAATATAAAGTAACTTAAAATATGGATAATGATATCGATTCTAGAAGCATGATTTTTTTAAAATTTAAGTACATTAAAATTATTATATTGATTTAAAAACCATTTAATAATTGATAATAATTATTAATTAAAAATAATTTATTATATTGATTAAAATATTAATATGTATATTGTTGTGTAATGCCCAGCTCTACTAGGATTTCGACCTCTTGGCACTAGAAGAGGTGGAAGTGGGGGAAGCACTGTATGCAGTGGGGGGAGGGCACCCAGTGGATGTGCTACCGTAGCCCCGGCAGAGGGACGTAGTATTGCGGAAGCAGCAGAAAATCCCAACACTCTACTTGCCCCCCCCCCAGAAGCATCATTTCACATGGATGGCATTGTAAGCACCATTTATTTAACGTTCCCCTGTAGCGCCTAGTGAACACGCCAGATATTCGATAAGATTGGGATTCCACTCTCTTCTGATGAAGGGAACGAACACCCTCACCAACCAGGCCACTAATTCTCCTTTATAGTTAGATGTTCCAAAGTGTTCACTTCATTAGTATTTAAAATAAAGAGTTAAATTTGAGAAAAACATTTAAATCAGTGTAGAATAAGAGAGAGAAAAATTAAAAATTAGTACCATATACACAAATGTTTAAAAATATTAGAATTCTTTTAATATTTTTAAATAAAATGTCTGTCAAGATTTAAAAAAAAATGCAAAAAATAAGCTAAAAAGAGCTAAACATCATGATTTGTCAATAGAATATATATATATATATATATATACATATATATATATATATATATATATATATATATATATATATATATATATATATATATATATATATATATATATATATATATATATATATATATATATATATATATATATATATATATATATATATATATATATATATATATATATATATATATATATAATATATATATATATAATATGTATATAATATATATATATATATATATAATATATATATATATATATATATATATATATATATATATATATATATATATATATATATATATATATATATATATATATATATATATATATATATATATGTATATATATATATATATATATATATATATATATATAATATATATATATATATATATATAAAAGATAAAAGATGAAAAGTATTGAAACCAGAAATATAAAATTAAAAAAATACTAAAATATACGATGCAAATGACAAGAAGAAGGCAAGAATAGAACACGTCTTCATCAGGAGGGCCCCTATGCCTTCTTCTTGTCATTTACATCGTATATTTTATTATTTTTCCAATTTTATATATCTGGTTTCAATATTTTTTTACGTTTTATCTTATTTATATTGGCAAATCTTTCTTTAGCTGCTTTTGTACTGCCTAGATTGCCTATAATGTATTTTAGTTTCTATTTTATCATATTGTATTTTTAGTATTGTGTATTTATTACTTTATATATATATATATATTATTCATAGACATAATTATGTTGATTAAGAAAGTAATTTTAATAATAACAAAATGCAGAAGTCTATAGTTATTACTGAAATACTAAATGGAAAGAAAGGACAATTTTTTAGAGGTTGTATTTTTAAAGGTTTTGGCTTAGGCTTCTATGGTATAAATAAAAAGACGAAAGGTACATTTGTCATTCACATGGGATGATAGAACGAATGACATAAATTTCAAAAGGGATTAGAGGAATTCGTAATGTTATAAATTGTTACTAATATTTTATGAAGAAGATAATTGTTAATAAAAATTTGAGTATTAATCGTAATACTTTGTAATTTAATACCTATACAAATCATTATGTTTTCCTCCAATTGTTTTTGCTTCTCATTCACATTAAAATTTAGTTTCGTGAAGACAAATCATATTTTTCATATTTTAACTATTCAATCTCTTATATATTCTGCTTGATTTCCAGTTCTAATTAGAAACTGATCATAAGGTTTCAATTACATATTGTTCACACGTTTATTTTATAATTAATTTTATTCAAACCTTCACAAAGTAAATGCATTTAGAATTTAGTTTATTTTTGTCTAAACGGATTTTCAAGAACTATTCTGATTAACCTTCAAATTTCGCTTTTAAATCATATGAACTTGATCGCTTACATTTTATTTCTGAGCAAGATATTCATCATTACTAAGTGAGTTTAAACAAATCCTTATAAGCCCATGAGAAAAAAGAAGATGAACGAGAAAATGAAGCTAATCACGTAATCTTTTAAATTAAATCAAATTTTTTAAATAATTATTTAACAGTCAAATTAAAAATTCCCAAAGCTTAAAAGATTTTAAAAGATTAAAAAGAGTGTGCTATTTAGGTATTAAGTTGGAATACACTCCATTTACTTAATCTCAAAAAACAAAAGGAATATCCGGGCTCAAGACTTTGAAAGAAGAAAATTTGGTGGATAAATAGAATAATTAAAGCAAATAGTCTGTTAATTAGGGAAATATACTCGCTTTCAGTTTTATTGTTTTTTAGGGAGCACACTTCTTGGAAAGATTTCAACCCAGAACTTAATTGTTATAAAGATTTGCACGTTCTGTTTCGAAAGCTACGTGAATAAATACAGCGATAGGTTAATTAGAAAAGGTATGAATAATTTAGATTAGAATAAGCTGTGAAAAGCTGTCTTATATCAATACAAATGCATTAACTATCAAAGCTTATTGCTTTAGCAATCTCTAACTATATTTAGTCATACTATGACATTAAAATGTAAGTTTTTAAAGAAAATTTTGTTTCTATAAGTTAT
>CM075856.1:41458893-41478893 GCA_037975125.1 Latrodectus hesperus | reverse complement strand
ACATTTTCTGGCGATATTTCTATTTTCCAATTCGGCAACATTCAAGCTTTTATCATCAACTCGTTTTAAGAAACCACAGAAATATGAAAGAGTTAAAATAGATTTAAAATTTTCTTTTATAAAAATTCCTCAAAAATTAACTTTTACTAATTAATAATTTTCGAACAAAATTACTCATATTAACCAAAAATAACGATGAATGTCAACTGTAAATTCTTGTAGTTGCCATTCATAGTAGTCGAAAAGGTGATAATGTTCTATTCTTCAATAATAAACACAATTAAATATTCTAATCAATTAAAATTATTAATACAATTTCACAATATCAAAATAATCTAATTCAATATAATAATCCAATACATCAAAATAATCAAATGTTAAAATTTTTTTATGCAAAATATACTTGTATATTAATTTCAAAAGAAAATTTTGTAATTACATGATTTAAATGAATTAAATTTTTTCAAAATTAAATTCTTAAACTATTATAGCTTAGTAAAGAACTGTCACATTTAGAAAATTTTGAAGAATTTAACAATAAGATTAATAATGCAGAAAGGAGAATATGTCATTGTGTGTATATATAATATGCAGAAAATTATCATCACTAGCAGCTACATATATATATATATATGTAAATAACTAAATATATCAATATCTACATCTATCTATCTATCTATATCTATCTATCTATCTATATCTATATATATATATATATATATATATACATATATATATATATATATATATATATATATATATATATATATATATATATATATATATATATATATATATATATATATATATATATATATATATATATATATATATATATATATATATATATATATATATATATATATATATATATATATATATATATATATATATATATATATATATATATATATATATATATACATATATATATATACATATGTATGTATATATATATATATATATATATATATATATATATATATACTATATATATATAGTATATATATAGTATATATATATAGTATATATATATATATATATATATATATATATATATATATATATATATATATATATATATATATATATATATATATATATATATATATATATATATATATATATATATATATATATATATATATATGTATATATATATATTTTTTTCATTAGAATACAATTTTTATATATATACATATATATATGTATATATATAAAAATTGTATTCTAATGAAAAGAATTTTTGAATTTAACATTTACAATACAGGAAAAGAAATATAGAAAGAACTTTGTTCTTACGACAAAAATGTAAACAACCCCATTTAATAAATATTAATATAAAATTTTTAGCTCCTTTTATAAATCATAATGATACCCAATTTTACTGATGATTTTTGAAACATTTAAAATTTATAAATTAATGTATTTGGTAGATACAAATAAATAACAATTAATACATGAAAATATTGCATAAAAAAATTAAAATCTTTTTATTGAGTAATTTCATTAAATAAAAAAGCAGTGATTTACCTGGTTGTTACGTCTACTGGGGCCTGGCGCAGGTTGTCCCCCGTCTTTGCGAGGGCCCGAACCAGGCACCTTCACGATAACCCCTCCGGTAGCCACCTTGGGGGGCAGTTGCGGCGTCAAAAGGGGAAAATTGGTGTTATCAGTTTCTACTCGCGGAATCAGGAACGTTCTTTCTTTATTCAATTGAAGGAGTGGAGGGGAAGAGGTCTCCGGTCAGTCATGTCCAGTTTCTGCGGACCGAAGTGGAAAAACACCCACCGGCTGACCATCGAGAAGTGAGCCCGAAGTGAAGTCGGGAAAAGTGTGTGGGCTTTCTCCGGATCCATGTGCGCGCAGGCCCGTTGCGTCACGGTTGCCATGGAGACAGGAAAACGGGGGTGGAGGTCGGAGCGCGTGCGCCGTTTTTCTTCCATCCTGTGATGACAAACGGGAACTATTGAAGGATTTTGTTTTGATCCACTTCGCTCCTCCCCCTCTCCCTTCCCCCGGCGCTACCTTTCATATTTAATACCCGGATGAAGAGAAAGGAATCCAAAAATGACAATCGTCTGCAGGGGGAAAAAGATGCTCAGACGAATGAAATGTGTTTTTCCAATGTTTTTTTTTTCATAAATGGGATGTTTTTGTATCATTCTGAAATAAAAAAATAGTGTAAAACAATTAAAATATCTTTACATTTGAAGTTTTTTTGGTTTTATAAATTTCCAACAACACTAAGGTCACAGTTGCACTATATTGACATTATCCACTTTCTTTTAGTACATTTACATAAACATATAATTACATCAAACTACATTACTTTCCATCGTTTCATTTAATACCGATTGTTCCTATACCTCTTTTCTCTTTTAATGTCTTTCAATAATAATCACTTTATAACAAAACATGTCATTGCTGAAAGTAAGTGAAAACAATGTTTAAAATAAGGCTTTCAGACAAGAAATGAAATATGCCAAATTATTTTGACTAAAAATAATGAATAAAATACTTTTTAAAATAAAAAAGCCTAAAAATATATAGAAATATTTAATTCAAAACTCGACTTTCATTTAAAAGTAAAAAGGCTTGCTTCCTCTTTATTGGTTATAATTTTTTTTTAAACTTATGCCATCTGATATAAATTAACAGATTTCACCAATAGTTTGTAACATACAATCCATAAATAATAATATGCTTAATGGAAAATAAAAAAATATTTGAAAATTTAAAAATTAGCTTTATCTTTCAAAAGTACAGTGTTTATTTTATGATGAGCGAAAAAAATATTTTTAATATTCTAATAGCATATTTTGAGCATATTGAAATACTAAGGGACTCGTTGATGCTCCGCTTTGAAATCAAAAATCCTTTCTGGTTTGTTACATATAAGTATATGTCACATATTATACTATACTTAAAGTTAAACAATGTTTTATAATAATGAGAACAATTTCTGAATGGGTTAATGGTGGCAACTGTACTTTCTGTCGATAAAATAATAATTCATTGGGAAAAAATGGAAATTTTATATATAGTTATAAAATTTTACATTAATTATAATTCTTCTTAGAATTGGGTTTGTATGTCATTGGGCACCTCTGCTTTTATCAGCATTTTGTACCATTAACTCCAAACCCAATGTTTCCTAGTTCCAGTTGCTCGGGTCTCCCACTTTATTAATAAAGTCCGATAACCCTTTAATGGAGTCTAGGTGTAACTCTCTAGTATGGATGATGCCTAAAGAGGTTAATCAAGGCAGGGCAAGAGCCTCGCATTCATAAATGATATGCTCTGCCGTTTCCTCTTGCGCATGACATTTCCAGCAGATAAGGTCTTGTTGAAATAGTCCCATCTGGTCAGAGAGTCAGTCATACTAGGGATAGCTTCCTGAATTTCACCAGAAGATGGTTTGGAGGTCATTTCTACCTCAAGTGAAGGATTCATTACTGCCCCTTTACAAGACTGCCTCTGAGTTCACTTGTCTTTTTCAGCAAGGTCTACTTCAGAGGCTTCACCTGCAAATGCAGAAAAGTTTGTTATTTCTTGTGTCTTTTCAGCTACAAGATAACAATTTATAAGCTCAGGTAATGTAAGTCCACCCAGCATTGCCTGAGTTACTGGGCAAGGCAAATTACTCTAGAAGTTTGCCAGGCAACTAGAGGCTCCGTTAAGACACCAATACCGCGGTGCCAATTAGCCCTAGGCACGGAACGCATAACACCAGGGTTTACGGGAGCTGGTTCGCGGCCTCTGATTCTTATTCAAGGCTATCTTGTCATTCCTACAGAACGTTCGGTGATCCACCGCCTACCGACGCGCCTGGTAGCTGCTCAGGCCGCAGGTTAATTATAATTAGCATGTAAACTTGCTACTGATTATAATTAAGAAGCCATTCGCTTAAGAATTCTAATCATTATCAAACTGTTTTAGTGAAAAGAGTTTTCAATTCTTTTTTATCATTATGATATTCTTCTGCGTGTTGTTGTTGTTGCATCCGCAGCAGATATCAAGAACACTCTTTAATACTTGTCCTGCCACCTCCAGAGGAATTATCTTCCATGGAGGACACTGCGACCACGATCTTTTCTACCAACCAAGTAAGGATTCGAACTCATTATGGGGACATAATGAGGACGAAGCCCTATCCAACCAATGCCTCTGACTGTTTCCCTTGAATGAAGTCGTTAAATAGCAAATGATCAAGAGAAGGAGTCGACATCTCAGTTGGCAGCCTCTCTTCCAGCCCACGCTACACAAGCAGAGGACAATTCAGAGTTTTCACCATGCATCAGCCTCCTCAACACGACAATCTTAAGGAAGATCAGGTACTGAAATAGTTAATTTCGGGATAAGAGTTTTTCTTGTGTGTTAAGCTTATAAAAAAGTTTCGTCAAATTAATTACAATCTCGCGGTAGAAGACGCTTCGTAGTGGATTTGAAGTTCCTAGTTTTGAACCTAGTTACTGTTGAACAACTTACATACTTAGCGGTGCAGGCGAGCGCCGGAACTGTGCCTTAAAGTTAACGGGTTCAGAATATTTGCTTATCAGCAATCACCTCATCATTTCGAACCATGGTCAGGTGACGATATTCACACTTGTTCTGGCACCCTCCTCTCCACACCAGTGGAAGGACTTTGGATGTCATTGATGAACGAGGACCCACGAAGCTCCAGCAACCCAGTGAGGAAGCGTACGTGGTCACCCACCCAACCACTGCCCTCGGCAGAAGACGCTTCCCTTTACTGACCTTAACGGGAAGTGGCATGGAGTGACTGCTGATCAACGGGAGGTGGACGTTCCACTTTCTATGTAGGTGGCTGTTGAGATGGACGCTTAGGAGTCTTCCAGGTTTCTTTTTTGTTGAAAGGAATCGGGACCCCTACTTACAATTAGAAGGTGATACACAGTGAACGTTTACAGGATTTTTGTAGCAGCTGCTACTTCTTGGCCCTTTCCCCGTATAATTTCAAGTTTGATAGGTAATTAAACAATATAAAAGAACAGCTACAACGCGGTCATACTATTGTATCAAACTATTTTTATCCTATTAATATCGCAGTAAGTGATATAGGGTTTCATGACTGTACAATATGTTCAACATCGATATTTGAATGAAGTCAAGGTTTGATTGCACATTATGCAAACAGTTCTCTAAAGTGATGAATCTAAATTCAGTCTTAATTTTCTTTAAAAATTCCACGATTAGCATAATTATTAAGCGAAAGGTGGTAGCTTTTTACACGATCAATTACATTGCTTCCCCTTTTCACGTAATGATCAAGGATACTATTTTTTCTTATTCGACTGGAGATATTCTTCAAGCCCCTATCTCACCAGAAGTTCATCGGAATAAGTTCTGGGAATGAACAATTGGACACCATCACAAAAAGGCCAAACGCTTGTACAACCATTCAAATATGCCATACCATACTATAAGATTAATTATCTGTTAGACAAATACACCAGCTGAAAATAATAGATGAAATTCCGCTGAAGAAATAGAAAAATGACCCGCTTGCTGATTTACAATATTACCCAAGAAATAATGCAGTGGCCTCTTTTAGATCACTCACTGGTCATGATAGCCTAGGCGATCATCTTTACGACATTGCAGTTTTTGGTCACTCTGTGATCTTAGAAAAAATATAAACAGAGCCCATCTTCGTCGCTGTTGGGAACTTCTGGGCTACGAAATCTCCCGATATTGGCCTGCCAGAGACTGTCCAAGTCAATGACTTCAGTCACCTTTTGCTTTGTTGTCTTTTATCTTTTTCTAGGATTTTGTTCCACAAACTTGTTGTTACTTATGACACCTGGACAAGCCACTGGACTACGAAATCTCCCGATATCGGCCTGCCAGAGACTGTCCAAGTCACACCTTTTGCTTTGTTGTCTTATATCTTTTTCTAGGATTTTGTTCCACAAACTTGTTGTTACTTATGACACCTGGACAAGCCACTGGACTACGAAATCTCCCGATATCGGCCTGCCAGAGACTGTCCAAGTCACACCTTTTGCTTTGTTGTCTTATATCTTTTTCTAGGATTTTGTTCCACAAACTTGTTGTTACTTATGACACCTGGACAAGCCACTGGGCTACGAAATCTCCCGATATCGGCCTGCCAGAGACTGTCCAAGTCACACCTTTTGCTTTGTTGTCTTTTATCTTTTTCTAGGATTTTGTTCCACAAACTTGTTGTTACTTATGACACCTGGACAAGCCACTGGACTACGAAATCTCCCGATATCGGCCTGCCAGAGACTGTCCAAGTCACACCTTTTGCTTTGTTGTCTTATATCTTTTTCTAGGATTTTGTTCCACAAACTTGTTGTTACTTATGACACCTGGACAAGCCACTAGGGCTACGAAATCTCCCGATATCGGCCTGCCAGAGACTGTCCAAGTCACACCTTTTTCTTTGTTGTCTTTTATCTTTTTCTAGGATTTTGTTCCACAAACTTGTTGTTACTTATGACACCTGGACAAGCTACTGGGCTACGAAATCTCCCGATATCGGCCTGTCAGAGACTGTCCAAGTCACACCTTTTGCTTTGTTGTCTTTTATCTTTTTCTAGGATTTTGTTCCACAAACTTGTTGTTATTTATGACATCTGGACTCACTATGCCTTGGCTATGCCAAGCTCACTATGCCTTGGCTATGCGAATTTAAGTCAGTCAGGTGCGTCTTTCGTTTAATCAGCGCACCAAAAGGGGAAAATACGGCTTTGCTCTTCAAATCCTCCGACAGATTGCACCACTTGAGGATTCATTCCCTCAATTGCACACACTTTCAGTTGTATTTAATCAACATTGCTGTACCTTGCCTTGTCATTAGAAATAAATTTTTTTTTACATTTTCAATGTTTTCTAATAGTAATCTAAGAAGCTAGAGATAATTTTTTGGCACAATCACTACCGCTATGACTCAGATGCTGTTTCTAGCAAGCCATTTCCAATAAGATTGTTATCAGACTGTATACAATTTTCTAAACTCCTACCACGGAATTGCGATTTTCAAGGCAGATGCAAGACATGTTTGGTCGATTTAGACGTTTTTACAATATTTGTGGGCAATAATATCTCAGGATTTCTTAAAGGACCATCATGACAATTATCCCAGTATGGGCAATATAGTTGTTCAGTTGAGTGAATTCAAGTATTGTCATTTTATTTGTAAATTTCTCAACTGTAAATTATGTAATTCACTTGTTTATATCGATTATAAAATGATAAATTCCCTCATCATGTGATGTAAAAAATTACGAATGAGTTATTTTAAAAGTCAAAACTGATATTGCAAGAATTTAATGTTTGAAAATTTCTGAAATTTATTCTTAAAACTAAATAAATTTGGCACTTAAAGTAATGGAAAAATCTATAACCAATCAGAATCTAGTCAAGTCAGCATTAAGATGTTTTGTAGAGAGGAAGAAAACCCCAATAACGTAAAATCACTGAAAACTCTGCAAAATTCTAGATGGCTATTATATTTTATTCTTCGATATGATAAGAAGGCTGCAGTTTTAATCCCGAAAATTAATTTACAAAGATTTTATGCAAATTGAAGTTTCACCGAATAGGAAAATTTTAATTCAAAGAGACGCCAGCAATCCATTCGATGAAAGAATTGGAAAGGTTTGATTGACCTTTAAATCTTCAGGCTCCAGCACCTCCATTCAATCTATTCCGATAAATAGGTCCTCATGAACATTAAAATCTGAATTTGAAATTAGGAGATTAAATTGATATTAAGGAAATTTATGCAAGGAGGATCGACAATATGATTCGCTGACTAGACTGGAAGTCAAAATGAGCCAAGCGTGAGAACAGCTTTCGAAAGTGCTTTCCTTCGTTTTAATCAGAATCTCGTGAAATTTACGAAGCATGCTGATTTTATGGTTTGGATTTGAAATTTAACAAAAAATATGGTTATCGATTTTTATCTTTAATGTTTTAGAGCAGTGCTTATTTATAACTGATATCAAAATAAAGTTAAATTTGCTATATTTTAAAAATAATACATTCATTTCCCGCAATATATCATCTGAAATTGATTTATTTTTTCATTTTTATTTTCATTGTTATTGTAAAACGCAACGGAAAACATAATTATTTAAATGTTTCACAGCAAATAAAGCATCGCTGAATCATTGATACCTTCCTTTAACTGCGGCAATAAAGAAAAGGCCGACCAATGGCTGAGTGGTTAGCGTTCCTGACTCTTGAGCTGTGGGTCCCGGGTTCGAATCCCGGTTCGGGCATGGATGTTACTATCTCTCTGTGTTTCTCTGTCCTTTCTTGTGTGTTGATGTATGAATGTGGCCCGCCCTATAAACGGGTCTGTGGTGGTATGACGCGGGTAATGCTGCTCGCCTCCGTGACTCGGTTCACAGGTGCCCGCTGGGTAACGACACATGAGTTGCAGTTTCCGGCCTTATTATGGAGAAGGGTAAGTCACCCAAGTGCCCCCCGTTATTAAAAAAAAAATAAAGAAAAATATGTTTATCCGCATCCATATGATAAAAGCATTACCATGATAGAGTTATGTCTGAAAAGCATATAGTAAATTTATTTTCGGAGATTTTGGTTCCACTGATGAGGGAGAGCTACATGACCACCATAGTCTAATCTTACTAACTAGTCTAATGTTATTTAAAATAGCATATTCTACGTTCAAAAGAAATACATTCTGCTGCACATTTACAAACACCACTTTTAAAACAATAGCATAAAAATATTCATGAACAAAATTATTAACTAGGATCGTGAAAAACCCTGGTGTTATGCGATCCGTGCCTAGGGCTAATTGGCACCGCGATATTGGTGTCTTAACGGAGCCTCTAGTTGCCTGGCAAACTTCTAGAGTAATTTGCCTTGCCCAGTATCTCAGGCAATGCTGGGTGGACTTATATTACCTGAGCTTTTTAATTGTTATCTTGTGGCTGAAAAGACACAAGAAATAACAAACCTTTCTGCATTTGCAGGTGAAGCCTCTGAAGTAGACCTTGCTGAAAAAGAAAAGGGAACTCAGAGGCAATCTTGTAAAGGGGCAGCAATGAATCCTTCACTTGAGGTAGAAATGACCTCCAAACCATCTTCTTCTGGTGAAAGTCAGGAAGCTATTCCTAGCATGACTGACTTTCTGACCAGATGGGACTGTTTTAGCAAGACCCTACCTGCTGGAAATATCATACGCAAGAGGAAACGGCAGAGCATATCATTTATGAATGCGAGGCTCTTGCCCTCCCTAGATTAACCTCTTTAGGCATCATCCATACTAGAGAGTTACACCTAGACTCCATTAAAGGGTTATCGGACTTTATTAATAAAGTGGGTGACCCGAGCATCTGGAACTAGGAAACATTGGGTTTGGAGTTAATGGTACAAAATGCTGATAAAAGCAGAGGTGCCCAATGACATACAAACCCAATTCTAAGAAGAAGAAGAAGAAGTAAGATCGTGAAATGTACAGTTTACTCTAGTTCACTTGCATCTAACTTCACAAAGTTTACTTATGAAGAAGTTTACTAAATCTTTCATTTAAAACAAATTAAAATTTTATGCTCAAAATTACTTATAGAACTCATAATCTGCAGTATGACATGATTACTCGTGGTATCTACATATAATTGAACAATCTTAGATTATAAAGTATCCTTTACTAGTGTGGTGTAGGACCACCTTTGGCATATAATACAGCTCGGATTTGCCTAATAATTGAGTCATACAAGCGCTGAAAATGTGTTTTGAGGTATATCGTACCATTCCTTATGGAGATATTGTAAAAGTTCTGGGAGAGATGCCACTGGAAGATTCCGTATTAAACTCTCTAAAATAGGCGGAAACGGTTCAATTATTTTGTGGTCCGGTGACTGTTCAGGAGAAAGTAGATGTTGAGCATTATACTCGTGTTCATCAAACAATTATTGGACACTTCACGCTCCATGGATAGATGCATTATTAACTTCACTATTATCTGCTTGTGTATGCGTCCCTCCAGACAAACACCCTACCTATTGTAGAGGAAAATGTGAAAGACGATTCACCAGACTACATTACCTTCTTCCACTTGCGAATCGACCAAGTTTCGAGAGTATGACATCGCTGTTTAGCTCTTGGGTGTGAACAGAGTATCTCGAGAATCGCTACTTCGCCTTAAATATTTTGTTTAAATAGGTGTCTTAGAACTGCAAACAGTGACTCTGGAGAATCCAGATTCTAGTTGAACTCTGCTTCACATTGGTTGCAGTTGTTCGCTTTTTAGACATTACAATCCGTTTTAGTAATCGTTGGCCTGTTACTGACCTTCTCATTATGAACAGCACTTTATGTTGCCGAGTTCGTCTTTCGATGTTGTCATAGATTTAGACTCAGTGTCTCTAGAAGCACCTGAAAGTTGGGATGTTTTGATGGCATTGGTTCAGGCAGACGGGCTACAACAGTTCAGTTGATAAAATTCTAAGAGGTTCGACATTTCACACTTTTGAAAAAGAAAATGCAAGACTTACAAACCTTTAAGAAAGCTATCATACACTCCCATACTATATATGAAGTCTCGGTATTCTAGTTGATTAGATCGTCGTTATCATTACAGGAAATTAATGAGTTTGAATCGCGGCTTAACCAAAGTTCCGTTGTTTTCGCTAAGGTGGCTGGGACACAATCCCTCTGGGGTGGAAGGTTAAGATTCTGCTACGAAGAATCCCAACCCAGTTGCATCCATCTAACTGGTAGAATCCAACTCAAGGCTAGATGCAGAGATAGAACCATATTATGTATACATTTCTATTGATAACAGAACTGGTTGCTGTTATTATATATTTCAGTGCGTATAAGGGACACATTAGAAACGTCACCTTTATTCACATGAATTTTCTTTATTTTAAAAACCATTTGTATAGTATTCCTATAATTGAAAATTTGATGATTAATATAAGATAATAATCCTGCTGTTTATATGTATTGGGATTTTGCAATCCATTTTTCGATTATTTACTTAAAAGAGATAATTGAGAAAAATATCACAATAAATAGAACATTTAATATTATGAAGTGAATTTTATATCCTTCTTCGGTGTACACTTTGTGATTAGAACCTAAAATAATGTGACCAAAGGAAGCTGGAATTTTTGTGAACTTATTAATGACATCATAATCAGGAAAACTTATCTGTGAAAGTGCTGGAAATTATTACAGTGGGATCAGCAAGATTTATTTAAAAATAGTTTATTGAAAGCATAAGTTATTACTTCTTAAGATATTAGAAATATTTTCTGATATGTATATTCCTGAAGAACAGTTGATCGGACGAGTTGATGACTTGTACTTCTATAAGCTCCACTATGATAATATTGAAAGTTGTATAGAATTGTATATACTATAAAATATTAATGAGTAAAATAGCGTAAGATTAAATACATATTATGCAGTGGGATGTTAAAATTTACAAGGCATAATTAGAAGTAATTTAGACGATGAACGAGACAGAGAAATGGTGAACATTATTTTCAAAATATCTCTATGTTTATGAAAAACGTACCTGTTATTAAAAATTTCTTTAATCACGCTTCCAATTTCACATGTCATTTCCTCATTTGCCAATTTTCAGACCTTGGTGACGAGTTTTGTCGTTGGATAAATAAAACTTTGTCTATTTTGTATTAAATAAGAATTTTGATTTCAACAAATAAAAAAGGATCATTTTTCTCGTGATTGATAAAAATGTCTACCCTATTATTAAATTGGGCTCTAACCTAAGATTTTTGTGTAAACTATCCAGTTCTTGTTCGGGACCACAAAGATGTCAAAAGAGTAAAGGTAATCAATTTGGGACTTCGATCACTTCGTCTCCCACAAATGCCGTCGATGGAATTGGATTTGTGGGATGTGTGTCGGGTAGAATGAGAACTGAACGTGGTCTGTAAGCAAAAGCTTTTAGTTACTGATTTTGTTAAGATAACTCTTTTCAAATGATGAGATGAGTTCATGAACATTTCTTTTTGGATTGTCAAACTCTTCGGCGAATCATGATATTTGCCTCCCCCCCCCCAAAGAAGGACCGGTTACAATTTTTTTAATCACAATAAATGATTAAATATGTAACATAATTTTGTAGTAGTTGAGCAAAGAATTCGAATTCATAACACAGACTCATCTTAACATTAAAAATAGTACAATAATTGTTGTTCCCAATCAGGAAATTCTTCGTTTCCAGTACCATGTGCCTTTCATCATTAACGCAGTCTTCTCGTATTCAATTGCACATACGTAAAATTGCATTATTTGATTTTATTTTGCATGCAATAATTTTTTTGCCAATAAATAGTATATTAACGTAAATCTAGGTTAATGAAAAATTCCCAAATAAAATCATATTTGATAAGAAAAAACATGATAAAAACCTGTACTTACATTAAAATTGGCTTTAAATGTCAAAATAAACTAGATTATTACTCATTGTTTGTATTGATTTTTATGAATAAATTTAATGTTGAAGTTTTGTTTTGATTTAAGGACACCGCGCACTCTTTCTCTGAGAGCAGTTTTCCCACTTCTTTTCTCTAGAAACTGGTTTAAGAAACAGTAATTTTGATTTTGAAGATTATTTATATTATAAATACTGATTTTTATCAATGTCACATCTTGACACCTAGCTTGGCGTAAAAGAATTAGAATCAAGAGGTACCCGATTGTAAACTTTTACCATAATTTGTACTGTGCTCGCAATATTGATTAAAATCTGATTTTTATCAATGTAATAATCACTCAACACTAAGAAATTCCTTTTGATTTATCTTAATTCCCAATCATACATTAATCCATGTCGCAAGTTCCTCTAAATAATTTACATTTCATGCTGAGACAACATGCATATAAAATATTTGTAGTATCACCTGAATTTTCAGTGGTATGTAGTAATTGCTCAGAGAAGATATAGCTCGGAATCTGATTCCGTCACTTGATCTTATCTTAAAATTACAAAAGGTTTGATTATATTAAGCAACATCGAATTAATAAGAAGAAAATCAGCAGTAACGCGCGATGTACGATAAAACAATAAAAATCTTTAAAATCTATGACTGAAACAATTCAAAACTACTTCAATGGAATTGTAAATAGTCCTGCATTTTCAATATTGTATGAAAAAGTGTGATTTTTTTAATGTTAGGAAAATAACTATAACGGTAATTAGGTAACAATTTGCTCACTTTTCTATATTTTTAAAGAAGCAAAGAAGTTAAATGAATAGTTCTCAAAACTTGTTTGAAAGATAAAAATGCCATTCAATTCAAAAATCATTTATATATGGACCAGCTGCTGTATAATCTCTTTTTGAATTTTTGAACTTTTTTGAAAAGAAATGTCATTTAGCTGATGTAATTGTGATCTTCAGGAAAAAATTTTCTGTAAAAAGGTAACGCATTTAATAATAAAATTAAAGTGGATAAATAATAAAAAACGTAATATATTTTTGAAATAGCAACATTTTAGAAAAGAAAGCAATATTAATTTTCCAATGGGTACTTAAGTATTATCTCGTCGAGCATTTACGTGAAAAAATTATGTCGTCAAATAATGCGATTAAACGCCAGATATTACAATTTAGTGATCGTATGGGCTGATCAGTTTCGTAAGCTCATGTCGCATATTTTTCCGTCTTTGCGCATGGAAATTTTAAATTTATGATTCATTTTTTGTAACCGTGTCACCTTAAAAACTGAAGTGCGAATTAAAAATAAAGCTTTTATCGATTTGTTTAAATGGATACACAACTTAAATGGTGTCCCAGTCCTTCACAGTTTCAAAATACTAAAATTTTGGACCTAGTATCCAGTATTCACCGGGGTTACATAAGCCGAAGATTTTTGGCACTAAGTCATAACATTTGGCGACATATTATTTTTTTCTTAAATAATCAGCGGATAAACCGTAAATACCCGCAAAAGTAAATACAAATAAAGAAAACATAAAATGATTTGGAAAATGTAAAAACAAATTTTAAGAAAAATATAGATATGTCTGTGTTTCACTCGCGCGCGGACACACACACACACGTACACGTAAATATAAAGTAAATTACTTAATATTTTTAAAAAAGAAAACATAGGAATATGAATTTCATTAATGTAAAGACAAATTATAAGAATATGCTTTCTCATTAAAATGACTGAAAAAGAAACGCTCTAAATTTTCTCGCAGTGATATAAACGCTACGGTTACCAGAATAGAATATTGTAGAATATATTTTTAGTATTCTCGATCTTATAACGTAATAACAATTCCAGGTTACCAAGTAAACGAGGGTATCCGCCAAACAATTCACTAAATACAAAAAAATTGCTAAGGGATTATATAGCAGTTGTGCCCATGTATGAAAACTTTTCTTAGGTTTGAATGTTTCATAAACCTTCTTGACTTGGCGACGTTTCTTTGGGAACAAGTTCAGTATCCCCATACAGTTGGCGACGCGGCGAATTTTTTGACGCCAACTCCTCAAGTTAGGCGCGCGTTTATCAAAACGGGAAATTTCTCTAAGTTCGATTGAAAAATATGCATTTCAGAAAATTTAAAAAGGGAAATAAAAATAAATAATGGACTTACTTGATATGAAGTTAAGCTGACATGCCGATTTATTTCGACTTATTTGTTTGTCACCAGTGTCTCATTTCAGTAAAAATAATTATCTAATTTTACAAAAAAAGCATGCAAAAATATTTTTCTAAATATATACACTTTATAAAATTAAAAAAAGCATGCAAAAATTTATTATTCAAATGTATACATTTTTTAAATTTAAAAAAAAAATATGAATAAAATATTTTTTAAATATATACACATTTTAAGTAAATAAAAATGAAACATGAATACAGTAAAAAAATACACGTAAACAATAGAATTTAAATAAAATAATTACACCTTCTCCAAATTCAATTTCCGTTAAAAATTAATTAATATTTGCGAATCCTAAATTAACTAATAATTTGGAATCCTTAGCAATAATCCATCATTATTATCTTTAGTTTTTGCTAAAATAACTTGTTGATATTTTTCAACAACATTTTGAATATGAGACATTTTAAATTAAAACAAAAAATAAAATAATTAAGACAATGAAAAGATGATAATAAATTAAGAAAACGAAATAAGGAAAAAAGAATATTTAACGGTTTTAAATACATAAAATATATCATTTAATAAAAAAAATGTATATTAAAATTAAACCAAATAAAAATAATAATGAAAAAGAAATAGTAAAAAAGAAAAATTTACGATGTTTGGACACTGGCGACAACGAAACACAACAGCGGGAAATCCACCGATTCCAGCAGCAAAAGTGAACGAAATTAAAATGACTACCAATTAAAACGTAAAATAATAAGCAAAGAAAGTTCTGAAAAGTTCTCGAAGTGAAACTAAAAAAGCTATTGCCACTAAAAAAAAAGCACATATATAACGTAAAAATTATTTAAAACACGAGAAAAACGGAATCTGGCAAGGAAAAAATAAAAATGGTAACAAAAACTAAATTTGGCAACACAACAATAAAAGCAAAAGCTGAAATCGGCAACACTTACAACGTAAACAACGGTTACCAGATTTGGCGAGAAATCAGTGTATGGGGATACTGAACTTGTTCCTTTCTTTGCTTTTGTTGCAATAAATGCACTGATGAGACTTATGGATATTCTAATTTTTTTTACAAATTACCGTTTAGGTAAGCTAGCACAGTATTTCGCATTTATTAGGAATTTTATAATGTTGTAGATAAGAGTTTTCTAAACATTGTGGTATATTAATGCGTAAAAAATGCAAAGTATAGATCAGGTTGGCAAGCTTTATAATCTTGAGTGTAAAAAAACTACTGCCAAGTTCATTGACTGACTATTGACTAAGACATTGATTAAAGACTATTCAATTCATTGACATAGTAAAGACTATTCAATGAAATATTATCATGAGGTCTGTGTTAAATGTAACATAGTTAAAGAAAAATACAGTGTATAGTACTGGAAGTTTTTCTTAATAAAAACCTTAATAATTTAGTGCCTAAGTGGCGCTAAATTAATTTTAAAAAGCGAAACATTACAAAATAATTTCTAGAATTTATTTGAACACACAGATGAAAGATTTTTTAACTATCAATAAAAAATAGTATTTAAAGAATATTAAAAAATTATTATACTAAGATTTCTGAAGCTTAGATTACTACTTTTGAATTTTATAATTATAATATTTTTCATTCGGAATTATATAAAAGGCATTAGAAGTTCATTTTTAATTTCCAATTAACTCCGTTTTCCACACGCATACTCATTCTAAGCTAAGCATGACATTTTCTTTGTTCCCAGCTAAGATAATTTCCTATCACCAAGTTCACATTTTTTGATCAAAATTCGGTCAAATATTTCAATCAAATCACAGCTTTTCGGTTGATTCAATTGAGAAATAGAATGGTAATAAATAGAGTCATACTCAGAAATTTATTTTGATATTTGGGAAATCTTTTATTTAGTCTTCAGTTTATAATAAAGTCGCCTCCGATAAAATGATTCTTATACCCGTAGACACATGATTTTCTGGTTTTAATTTTCACATATTTTTATTTTTAAGCAACATTTGGTGGATATTTTTCTTAAATTAGTTTTATTTGTCACATTTTAACAATGAGTTTTTCAGTCGAACTTTTTCATATTGTTCTAAATATTTCAGCTTTATTAGGATTGTTTTTCTCTAAAAAGAGATTTAAAATTATTTTATAGAAATGTTTAAGAAATTCGGCACTTTTCCGTTCCGAGAAGTCATAGAGAAATCATTTTCTCTAAATCACAAAGTAATAAATAAGTAAGGAAATATTAATTTCTATTCTAAAAAAATACGCTTGTTCGAAAAAAAAAATCAATAGCAGTCTTCTGCAATTCCTAAAAATTAAAATCGATTGCAAGAAAAAAAATATGGCAAAAATAGATAAGAAATTATAAAGCAGCAAAACTCAAGACGAACAGTCAAGAAACACTGAAATTCCAGACACGCGCGAGAAGAAAGCATCCCTCGTAAGGAATGTTATTTCGTTACTTGTTAAAAATGTTGCATTCCAAGTGCAGCAGTTTTATTGATTATTATTTCACGCTCTTGAAATGGAAAAGTACCAAAATTTCTGTAGAACTACAAGAGAAATATTTTCTTATTTTGTCGAAAATTTTATAACCGATTTCAGTTACATTTGGGGAAAGTAAATATGAAGTTAAATATTTTTTTTATTATGTCGAATGTTAGAGATTTGTACTCCAATTTGTTTATTTTTTAAGTGAAACACCGCCATCTCGTTTCTTTATAATCTGAGAATTGAAATACGATGCATAGTTTTTCTCACTCTTAAAGAAATGGTTTGTTAAAAATTCGCTTCCCTCTCGTTTTAGTTACTTTGAATTATAAAAGGAAAATCGAATAAAAATGAAAAGAAATACAAATAATAATTGAGAATTTTTCCTAATTTATGAATTTACATTGAAATTAAATGTCTTCCTATAAGTAATTCAGTGCTTTCAGTTAGTTTCCGTTATTCCTATTTCCTGTAAGTGGCCACAAGGTATGCATTGTAAGTCTTTAAAAATTTTAAAATGTATTTGACCTCTGTTACCATTAATTTATTTTTGCTTATTAGTATTAAGGATTTGATAATTTTGTAAATATAGTAATATTGATTGATAATTATTAATTATGAAAATGAATTACCTGCTATCGCTAGTTTTTTTAATCAAAAATTATAGAATTTCACGCAATTTGCTTAAATATTTTTGCTCTCCTAATTAATTCAAGGTAGATTAAAAGTGGAGCAGCAATGTGTGTTAATGAGCATTTTAATTATTATTTTGAAATGTTTACTACTGTTGTAAATAATATAATGCAAGTAATCGCAAAGAAACACAAAGTAAGTCTCTTTTCGTCTGTAAAACTGTAGTCTTCTAAGACGTCCGCAATCGTCTGCTCTTACAAATCGTCTGCTGCGCTGCCTTCTGATTGGTGGTTGTGTTCAAGCCGTCCAAAATTTATAAATACACCATGTTCTGTTCTATTAGTTCAGTATGTGTATAATTTCTTTCTTTGTAACTTGCTTCATTAAATATTCTTTTTGCGATTCATGGACTTTTGTTCGTTTAACGAATTTCAACAACTACAATATATTTTAGTCCGATTGCTGCAATTAAAACAATTGCCAACATATCAATAAATTTTAACTGTAAGACTGATCTAAATTTATTCGCTTTACGCTTGATGATGAATGGAAATTGAAGACATTACTTTTATCACCAACATTCAACGGACTGTGGCGATATGAATGTTTAGGAATAAAATCATTTCTATGGTAGTGAATTCAATTGACCATGATTTATAATTCTTATAATATTATTTTACAGCTTTAGATGTATAAAATGATTTAATAAAAGATGCATACAGAAAGTGTTTTTCTGAAATCATTTTATGCATCTAAAGGTGTAAAACTAGCGTAACAAAATCAGCCGCTAAATCCTATTTTCTGGTGCGAGTGTTAAACTAGTCAAATCTAAAGATTATTGTGTCAGAATGAATTCTTTTATACGATGAGTTTCTATATGCACGCGAGTATTTGATATTCCGTGACGCTAGGAATTTCGATGTGCGAGAAATTTGATTCGAATTTTCGTAATCCTTGAATCTTATAGAATGTTACTGGTGTTAATTAAGCCAAATCTGTAGATGATTGCTAAAGAATGGATTTCCTTTTGTATCATAAGTTTCCACATATACGTGAGTTATTTGCGATTCTGCGAAGCTAAGAATTCTGATAAGTGAGGAATTTGATTCGAGTTTTATTAACCCTCAAATCTTGTAGAGTGCTCTCTATTTTAAGATTAAGTGTTTAAAACAGGGAGTCTCATTCTTACAATGCCTGGTAAGGTATTTATAATTCTGTTTTTCTTTTGAAAATTCTATTTCAAAATTTCTTATAGAATTCTGCTTGAAAATTTCTTTTAGAATTCCATTTTCTATTTCAAAAATTATTTTTATAATTCTGTTTCAAAGTTACCTTTTAGAATTCTGCCCCATTATTTTGTAGAATTTCGCTCTAAAATTCAATTTTGAAATGTATTAAAAATCCAAGATTATGTTAAACTACGAAATTCCGAATTTTTAATTCGGGTTGGCGAGAATTATATAGGGGTTGGCAACGAAATTAAATATACACCAGACTCACATACCAAGTAAAAGTTTTTTTTCTTCTTTCCAAATCATTCAATAAAATTATTGAATCCATTTAGAGTCATTGTGTGTAAAAACTCATTCCAATATGATCAAAGTTAATATGGAGAGTTTTAAATGTACTCTTTTCAGTTGAATCATGAGTAAAGGCAAAAGATGGTATGAGTTCCCTCGGCCGATCCCTTGCGACGAGAAACATCGCAGAGTGCACCAAGAAAACATCTTCCGATTTAATAGAATTAAACGCAACTGGGACAATACATATGGAGAGATAATTCGTTCGTGTAGCAAAAAGTTTTCAGAAGCCAATCATGAAAAGGGTAATTATTTTTGATGACATAAAATGTGTTAGAATAAAAAAATAGGTCCCCGATTTTATTTGTAATGCAAAATAATTGCAAGTTCTGGCATTCAATACTTTTCTTAGGTGTATTATGAGTGAAAATAAGTCTTTCAAAATAAAAAAAATAGGTACTTTTCCGTTTCGCCGGGGCAGGCGATAAAGTCGCCAAAAATGATACAACCGGCGCTAGAGGGAATATCTCCACTGGTAACCTTTTACTGCTACGTTTCCAAAACATGTGACGGCCTTTTACTGTTAACTACTTTATTTCGACTCTTTTTTCCCCATTTTATAATTTTATGCTATGTTGATATATATACAAATTTAATAATTTCATAAAATCTCTCTAGAAAAAATCGGATTTTAAAAATGTATCTTAAAAAATAATAATCGTAACAAATTT
>CM075856.1:41346393-41453893 GCA_037975125.1 Latrodectus hesperus | reverse complement strand
TTTCGTTTATTGGGTAACATGATCGCGTGACAAGCGCGTTTTGTATGTAACCCTTGAAACTATTATAGAATAATATTTAATAATTTAGTTTCGGTATTAAATTTTGGAGTTTGTGTGTTGCTAACGAAAATTAACTATGGATGAGAATGTATTGAACTTGCGTTTTTTTTTTATTTAGAGCGTGATGGTAGTAAGAAAGTAAGTACATGAATTTTTAAGTTATGTGTATTGCATGTTAGTGTTAGAATGTGTTCTGAAATTTCTTTAATGTGGGTGTCATTGCTCGGTATATTAAAATTCGAGTTTACACAAAAAGTGAAATTTGTTAACGTTCGAAATTTAGTTTTATTGCCCGGTTGGCACTGCAGTAGGTAGCGCTACACTGATGTTTTTTTTAAGGTGGGCGCCAGTGCTCGGTATATTAAAATTCCAGTTTAAACAAAAAGCGAAATTTGTTAACGTTCGAAATTTAGTTTTATTGCCCGGTTGGCACTGTAGTAGGTAGCGCTACACTGATGTTTTTTTTAAGGTGGGTGCCATTGCTCGGTATACTTAAAATCAACTTTTAAAAATTTCGTACCTATTTATTATAATTTTAAAACTTCTGCAGTATTTAATTATAATGAAATATTCAACTTTTTAATATTTGGAATTCTAAAAAACGCGCGATTTCAAAGCTGAAGTTCGAACGCGATCGTTATTGGTTGACATCTATCGCGCGTAGTGACGTAATTTAGGTTGGCGACCGAGCTGTAGAGCGCTTGGTGCCAAAAGTTGAAATCGCGCCAATCGCGTACGGGTCTGGTAACTATTACCGAGTAAACATATCATATCCAAAATCCTACCTCAAAAGTCGAATGAAAAATTACATACAAAATAGATGGCGACAAAATAGTCCCATGCAATACAAGGCAGGCAGCTATTCTCAAAGTTGTTTTCAATTTCTCCTATAAGTTAATTTTTTAATTGTTACATCCATATCTTTATCGTTGAGCACGGCCTCTTTCTGCAAAAGCTACAGAAAACTGGTAAAGCATTTAATAATTATTACATACTGTAAAACTTACCTGGAGCACTCACTCACTCAACTTTCTTTGCAGTTCGTTCACTCTAACTGCCCGTCTTTTCAAGCAAACACATGTTAAAACTAATCTTTAATTTCAAGTACGAGTACCAAAATGTTAGAATCGTAATTTCATTACGATTGTTTCAAATTAAATTAGAAAATATTTTTCTTTTGAGTATACTATAATGATTGAAAACCCTCATTAAAATACTTATGTATTAACTGTCAAAAGCTGAATATTTATAAAATATAGTTATTAAGAATCTAACAAAAATTAATAGCTTTTATTTTCGTTTTTTATTTATGCAAAAAAAAAAAAATCCTCAAGAAGTTAACTCCAATGTTATTTGCTTACGAATTCGAGAAGTCCTTAGAATCTTTTTCTTGCAACCTGCAGCGCAGTTAAATCTTCGAGTCCTAAAAAGTTAAATACTGTTTTTTCACGATATTTAAGTTAAATAGTTTCTTGATGCTTTCAACTAAAAGAAATTTCGTCACCCTTTTTTCTAAAGTCATCTGAAGTTCTATTTTTCCTAAAATAGAAAGAGAAATCTGTTATTCAACATTTGAAAATCTATAATAAATATGTTTCATTAATATGACTGGGCTTGGATAGTTGTTGTGATTCGGGATCCACTTTAAATTGGTGTAATTAGTCTTCGTGGACAAAAAATGATACTTGAGCGACAATCAAACCTATCTAATCCTCGTTTCTAGAAATAAGAAGTTTCTCAAAAATGGATTATGTTAATTACTTCAAACTGGCGAAAGAATTGTAAATAAAAATTCCTGTTATATTATTTAATAATATTTATTCTATTTATGTAATATTTATGTTATTTTATTTGATAAATGAACAAAACTTTCCGGTTGACGTAATATAATTATTTCTATAATTGTCTCTTTATCAAGCAGAAAATTACATTATTATTATAAAGCTATTTTATATTTTTGCGTTTGAAAAATGTACATAAGAAAAAAAAATAAATAGCATTAATTATAGTCATTATCTTGAATTTAAATATTCAAACCCTGAATGCAGAAAATTAAAAAAGGAATAATTTGATTGTTTCTACTATGAATTTTTAATAAAAAGAACTCAAACGCACAATAAGCTATGAACGCTAAAGGATAAACATACATGGCTTAGACGAATATAAATACAAAAATACATAAAAGCTCATAATTATCAGTTCATGTGTTATTAAACACAGAATGAGTTGTCTGAATATACTGACTGCAAAACAGCGGAAAAAGTACAGAATTTCAAACAAATATTTCTTGTTTTCATTGAAAAAATGTTGGAAAACTGAATCGAAAACTGCAAATATTTTGAAAACAATAGAATGTGATAATAAAGTATGCAAAACCGTTGCATTAATCGGTTTTAATATCTCCCAATGCAAAATTTTTGAATAAAATCTATCTTACAGTCGTCGGTTCATTGAACGTAGCTTCATTCAATTATATATATATATATATATATATATATATATATATATATATATATATATATATATATATATATATATATATACACGAGGGTTACTCTGAAATTTTTGAGATACGCGCAGAGGAGAATTAACAAAATAAAAATAACGGTTTAATTTTAAAGTACAAAGCATTTTAACACAAAAGACGATTTTTTACTGACTTACTTTAACTTGTTTAGCGTGGAATAAATTTTAAAAAAAGGAGAAAATGGAGTTGACGCGAGAACATTTTCGCGCTATGATTTTCTACGATTTCAAAGTAGGATTAAATCAAGAAGAATGCGTTCAACGGTTGCAATTAGCATTTGGTGATGAATCTACAGCTCGTGCTAATGTATTCAGATGGTTTAGAGAATTTAGAAGAGGTCGCAATTTTCTTCAGGATGAAGAACACACAGGAAGGCCGCCGTCGGCAGTAATCCCGGATAATGTGTCTGCCATACGAAAAATGTTAATGGATGATAATCACTGTACCTATCAAATGATACAGAAGGAACTTAACATTGGATCCGCAGCCATACACAAAATCATTCATGAAGAATTACATATGAAAAAAGTAGTTTGCCCTTGGGTTCCCCATAATGTAACTGAGCATCAAAAAGAGGAGCGTGTCAGAATCAGTAAAGAAACTCTTAATATGCTGAATGATGGTGGCCACCGCATCATTTCTAAAATTGTAACAGGTGATGAAACGTACATACCGTTTTTTGATGTTCCAACACGTCAAGAGAGCAAAGTATGGGTCTTTGAAGATGATCTCACGCCGACAATGGTGAAAAAACAACGCTCACTGAAAAAAGTGATGTATGCCGTTTTCTTTAGAAGTACGAGATTGGTCAAAGCCATCAAGTTGGAAGGACAGAAGACAGTAACAGCAAACTGGTATACCCCTAAATGTCTTCCAGAAATTCTACAAGAACTAAATGTTAGGGGACTAATGCTTCCCCATGACAATGCATCTTCACATACAGCCGGATTAACAGTTGAGTTTCTTAAACAAAACAAATTAAAGTGATCGGACATCCGCCGTATTCACCTGATCTAGCTATGTGCGACTTTTGGTTATTCTTTAATCTAAAAAAGAACTTACGTGGACGTCGTTTTCATTCAGAAGAAGAGATTGATGTGACTATAAATGCATTTTTTCATCTATTGGAAGAAATGAATGGCTTGAGGCATTTAATCTGTGGAAAATTCGTCTACAAAAGTGCATTGATGCTGGATGAGACTAGTTTGAACAGACCTAAAATTTTGTAACAACTTTAAAAACTTAGTTGTATCTCAAAAATTTCAAAGTGACCCTCGTATATATATATATATATATATATATATATATAAGATAAAACATGAAGAAAAGTGAAATCAGAAATATAAAATTGGAAAGATACTAAAGTATATGATGCAAAAGACAAGAAGAAGGCATAGAGACCACGTCTTTTCCAATTTTATATTTTTGATTTCACTTTTCTTCATGTTTTATCTTATTTATATTGGCAAATATTTCTTTAGCTGCTTTTGCCCTGGCTAGATTTCCTATTATGCATTATAGTTCCAACGTTATATTTTCAGTATTGTATTTATTACTTTATATTTATATATGTTTTTACTTTGTATTAATATATATAAATATATATATATACATAAATATATGTATATATAAGGAAATGCTGTCCTGAGCAGATGTTCAGTATTATTAATTATTACGAATTTCATCAGTTAGGGTAAAAATATTATTTTAAGTTTTCTTAAAGAATTTTATTTTAATTTTGATTTTAGTGTTTATTTAATAAAAACAAGCTTGAGATTATATATCACTAAAATTTACATTACACTTAGATCAAGGCCATGTTTATAGTCTGAGTGTTTATGCTAGTATTTGAATCAAAAGAATTTCGAAATACATTTAAGCCAAATAAAATCTTTAATTTTTGTAAGTTTTAGCACAGTGGAAGGGATTTCGTAATAAATTTTCCTTCCCACAAACAATTTAAAAGTTGCGACATACTCCATCTTTTGGTTTGAAGATAGCGAAAATATCAATTCAGATTATTCTACAGCTCAAGCATGTGCTTTTTCTCTTAGTTTATCTGACATTACTTCACTTCAGTGCAAAATTTCTGTTCTTCCCGTGTTGCATTGCAGTTCGATCAGGACAATTCTTTCATCTTTGCAGGCGGGGAGGGGCGCTCGAGGCGGACGCTGTTCTCCATGCAAACATCGAAGCCTTTGAAGAATGTGGAGGAGGATTAACGGAGACGATTCCGGATTGTAATCAATATTCAAAAGGAGCTGCGAATTCCGGAGAGCACTCAGGGGGCGGAGGAGTGGAAAAATGTTCGGTAGCAACTCAGTATTTCGGAGTTTCGAAATCTGCACCGAAATGTAAGAATTTTAATATTTTGACGAAGCACGGAATATTTAAAGTAAATTCTTACGCTTTTTTTGAACGTCTGCATTCATGCAAAGCATTTTTCGCCTTTAAAAGCTCAAAAACATGCGTGTTTTTATAAAAGTCTTGAATGGTTTTGATTATTTTATTTTTCTATTATCCGTAAAATATGCGATTTTATCTTTTCTTTTATAATGTGGTAAAATAAAGTAGAGAAAGATAAGAACGCTAGAATTCTTTTCTTGCTGCTGTTTCTATAATGATTTCAAAGACGGTTAGAATATGGAATAATTGGAGAGAAAAGTTTGAGTTTACATTAATTTCTCAGTGAATATGCAATATAAATTTGAAATGTAAGTTTTCCTTTTTTATGTATATATAGTATTGAGCTACAATAATTCATATAAATCAGTAGTATATAGTAAAGTAAAGAAAAATGAATTAAAAAGTTTACTGGCTAAATTTTCTTTTAGTAAAAAGAAAAAAATTCTTCTAATTTAAAGAAAATGAAATAAAATATTCAGTTATTAAACTTAATTGGAATTTTCTATTATTCTTCTACTCGAATGCAGTAAAAGTTTTAATTTTGAAATTAGTGTCGGTATGTTTCTGTTTTCTACAAGCACATTCCCATTCACATACTCATATGCGCTCTCACATGTACATTCTCTCGCATTTATACATCTACTCTTTTTCTTTAAGAGTAAAAAATAAAAAAAATGTTTAATTTTGTTTTCTTATAATATTGTTAAAGACATCAAGTGCACTTATTGAATTGTTAATATAAAACTCTAAAGAGCATTTATTTTAAAATTTTCTTAATTTTTCTTCTTTTTTAAAACTAAGCCAATAACTAAAATATAATCGCATTTCTAAGTGGAGTTCTAATCTAAGGGAAACATATGTTCAAAAGTGTATAATTGTTTGATTTAATCCCATCTGCATCACAGAAAGAACTAGTTTGAAATAAGTGTTACTTCGGAAACATCAATTGATTGATTAAGAGAAAAATATTGTAAATATGAAATGCTTTGCAATTTAGCGTCACAGTTAAATGACGTAGTCGGCAACTAAGTTGGCTCCTTTCTGACAATATCGTAACTGAGAAAGTTCTTTAATATGAGTAGACCACTTCTTCAAACAGGTCTTTGATCAGAACAAAAGATAGAGAATAAAGAACTCACAGACTGTACCCCTGGAGAAAATTTCTCAGATTCCATAATTCAATATCATAAAATTGCTTTTTAATTTACAATTTTGCAGTTGAAAATGCCTAGGATGCTCAATTCAACTTAAACATGTTACTACGTTTCGGTTGTTACGTTTCATGATGCTGACATGCAAAATATAAGAATCAAAGGAAAATAGCTATATGTAATAACACAGGAGGAAATATTTGAATGAAATACAAGAAAAGTTCCCTTTAGTCTTTTTAAAAATACTTTAATTTTGGATTTAAATAAGAGTTTATACTTTCTGTTTAGTTAGGAATATCATGCTAAATTGTTCAAATTTTTTCAAATGGATTTGTGTTTTCCTGATTGGATGCTTCATTTGTACCTGTTTTAACCAGTCTGAGTTAGGAATATAGGGAAATTCTTTTTTTAATTTTGATGGAATAAGTCATCCTTCCTGCAAATAGTGCAAGAAGAAGCATTAAAGATCTAAAGGAGATGATTTGAGGGATGTGCTCTTCACTGCCGATTCCTGGCTCAGCGATCAACCTGATAATAAATGAAAAAATAGTATTCTCGTCTTGAGCGAAGCTGTCTTAAAAGAGACCTTCTGTTTCTACGAATAAGTCACTCCAACCTTCACGTTTTCATGAACGATGCTGGAATAACGATACGGAGATGAGATTCTCGGAACTGCTGCGGTCCTCTAAACTGCAGCAATCAGAACTGAATCCGTAGGCGTGAATGATATGATTCTGCTGGAATAACGATACGGAGATGAGATTCGCGGAACTGCTGCGGTCCTCTAAACTGCAGCAATCAGAACTGAATCCGTAGGCGTGAATGATATGATTCTGCTGGAAAAAGGTAGAAGGACACTCATATGTTATAGATTGTGCTTTGAATTTTAGTGCAATCAACGCAATTTTTATTTTTTATTTTATTAAACTAATTTTTCTTTTATTTTCAGTGAATGAGTTTTATTTACCATTAAGAAAATATTATAAAATAATGCTTAAGGATATTTGATCTGTGAAAAAAGTAGAAGGACATCTGCAAAAAGATTCTCGTTTTGGAATCTGTAGCAGTTTAATATGTTGAGAACATTGTTGTATCTTTCAAAAGATATATTTTGTTGAAACATTTTGTACAGTTAAATCCTTAGGGGAAAACCTTTAAGTAAATTTCAAAAAGACCAAATTGTGGCATGTAAAGATGTGTAAGAGAAATTGCAAAGCATCTACACATTAGTCCAAACGCTATTGCTAACTTCTTGAAAAGTCTAAAGAATCAAAGGAAAGTGAAGATTGGCAAACTTAAAAAATTGACACTACATAAGCAAAGAAAAATCTTTAAAGAACTTAAAAAAACGTGTTTAAGCATTAGAAAAGTACAAGACCCATTTGGATGTAACCAGAAGAACACTTAACAACTACACTAAAAAGACAGGATGTTCATATTCAAAAAAGGAAAGCACAATCCTAAATGGAACGAAAGGCACACTAAGCATTGGTTCAAAGAACACATGTATTGGAACTTAGAATGGACTTTAGTAATTTTTTCTGAAGAAAAATATTCAATTTAGATGGCCCAGATGTTTGTTAATATTATTCGCATTGTCTGGGTATACAAGAAGAAACTTATTTTACATGACAAATAGGAGAAAGCAGTTTAATGGTTTGGATAGCAGTTGGTTACGTTGGAAAGACCAATCTAGTGCTTCTGGATGAAAGACAGATACATGCAGATTACATTCAAATTTTAAATTCTGATTTCTTCAGCTAGGCGCTGAGCTTGGAGGAGGAAATTGGATATTTCAGCAACATGGAGCATCCATTAACACAAATAATGTTCGGGGTTTGTCATAGCCTGCTAAAAGTACAGACCTCAATATTGTTAAAAATATGCTTTTTCTTAAAAATAACGGTAACCTGAACTGAGAAATAAACCTGCGGGACCTATGACAGCTTGGCAACATTTATCCACATTTTGGCAACTAAAAGTAAGTTCATATTCTCGTTGTGTTTCGAGTCCATAGACTTATGGTAGCCAAGTTAACATACGCTTAGTATTAGAATATTGTGGAAACTTCCAGAATCCACGCTAAAGTTTGGCCTCAGTCAAGAAATGAGTTAGTTGTAAGTGAAGCAAGGAGTCATTAAGTCTGAAAGTTGCCGTGTTTCTGTTCTGTACTATAGAAACTTTCTAGGTTTTTTAACCTGTGTGAAACCTTTAATTGTGGTCACTAGAACTAAAAGAATTGTGGAATTGGGGATTTCTTAACTATTTGCTTAGAAGGAAACTAATCTTTATTTCTAGATCAGTCCATATTCATTGCCACGAAGAAAACTATTACAATATTAATGCAGTTTTGTCCCTTTTGTTCAGTTTTCTTTGAAAAATATTAATTAATTTTTATATGGCCTAAGATTTATAGAGGAAAACGTAAAATATCATTAATATAATAACATTTGTGTTTTACTTGGAGTATACAAAATTGTATACGCTAATTAGTACGAGGAAACTTTTTTTGAAATATTTCTGATAACAGAAGAAAAATTTGTGGCACTACAGCTTATATGGGAACTAGGGCCTATGGTGCCCATATTTGTTTTCATGACCAAGGGCTCTGGGGTGGAAAGGATATATCTGGGTTAGGTGGTCAGCCAAACGCAAAATCCCAGTGTTTAGCTCTAAAGCATGCTTGTTACTCAGTTTTGAAGACCCACTGAAGGGATGAAAGGCTGAGGATCGAAACCTCAGACTTGGAGTGTGAAGAGCTAATTCTACGCCTCCATGCTTCTTCTGCTAATAGAATGTTATTTAAAGGAAAAAATCTATAAATTTTTAGAAAAAGAAATAACTCCCATTACAATTTTAAAGAGAGTTGAGGGAAACATAACCTATTTGCTGTTAGGCATCTAATGTTATCACAAAAGCCCAATCTAACTTCGGCTACATTTGCTGTAGTTACCATTCACGAAGTGCCCACAAATCTAATAAAATCGTTTTATATTAGAAAGCAAATAAAAATAATTCAGAAAGATTTACACTTGAAAAAGTTTTTGAATGTTATACTTGAAATTGTTGAAGTGCCATTGGCAGTTCATCAATGAATTTTGGTTCTACTTTTATTTTGCTTTGAATGTTCTCAAATAATGCCTACTTTTCATAAAGAATACATTTATAAATTAAGTTATGTATTCATTTAAATTTCCAGGCTGTATATATATATATATATATATATATATATATATATATATATATATATATATATATATATATATATATATATATATATACTCTTAGTATCACAACATAATTATTTTTATTTATTACTTGAATATTTGATCTTTGATAATTTCTTCAGCGGTTGATTATTTTTACAGTAATTATTCGATAAATATTTTAATATTTAAAAATAAAATCCAATACGTTAGTTCTTTTGAATTTATTGGACTTTGTTTCTAATACTTAATTTTTTAATCGTATGAGTTGGAAAGCTTGAATAAAATTTAATTATTTTCTAACTAATATTTATGCGCATTTTATAGGTGGAGAATTTTTAGTAATTTTTCAAACACTCAGTTAATGGATTGATGAAATTTTCACTCACTCCTTTAGTTCAATTGTTCTGTGGTTCTCAAAAGTGTTAAATTAATTTGAATAATTATGTAATTTAGAATTGGACGTAGATACATATGTCCCGTAAGTTCTTATGTCCTTCTGAATAAAAGAGAAATATTTTAAAAGAAAATGGGGATTAATATTTTTCATGGAAAAAATGTTACAAAAGTAATCCCACAATATTTTAATTGATGTTTTAAATTATATATGATTGATGTGTTAAATTATCTCTCCCGTCTTGTTTCTTGTTTTTGGAGTTTTAGTTACATCTAATAAGTCCTTTGTTTTTAATATTTATTTACTCTTACTTCGTTTATTCTATTTGTTTTTAAAAAGACTGATGGAAGCAAAGAAACAGCTTATAACATTTAAAATTCAATTATTTTTCAATATAATTTAATTTTATTCGTTTCGCTAAAGAAATTTATAAAATTATATTGCACAATATGTGGCAAAATGCTGTAAGAAAGAAAATCGTGTCAAAAATAATGTACAAAAAAGGCCTAACAGCAAAATTAAATCAGCATAATCAATACATTTTTTTTATAACTTCTATTTCATATTTACCTTCTAATATAATAAAATTATTTTTATTATTTGTTTCCTTTAGAAGATTTTATTTTCATTAGTGACAAAATAAGATTATAACAAGACTTTTTTTAAGTTCTATTTATTTAATTTAAAACGTCTTATATATCTTTTCTCAGATTAACAAAATCTGTTTTATGCAAAAACAACTTTGCATCAATAGTTTTTCTAATCTCGGTTTCTTTCTTTTTTTTACTAAAATGATATATTTTTTATTAAGTACATTTCACATTTTTTGAAATTTTAAAACATTCAGAAACTGCAGTCACTTTGTTTCTTTCACTAAATTTTATTGTTCAATTGAAATACGCGCTAAAAGTTTACCACATTTCAAATTTCTTTACCGAAGCAAAAAGGATTAATGTTGTATTTTTAATGCAATCCAATTTTATATTTAAGACCTGAATGCAGCGCATTTTCTGATAGCAAGTTTTTGAGGCCCATAGATCGAAATACATTTTCAAAACATAAGCAGTTTATAGATAAACTTATATTGTATTTTTAATATAGTTCTTGTTCACTCTGAAATGTTTTATAAATTTTCAATTAAGCTTTGGGAAGCTAAATATCCAATATGTACTCAAAAGATTTCGCTTTTATCTCAAAAAATTTGAAATTAAAATTCTTCTAACTGTTGTGAGAGCTTAATATTTATGCATTATTTTTCGTAGTTTTCAGCAAAAAGAAGTTTAACTTTAAATCCTATGAATTTGAATTGAGCATTCCTTACATTGTCATTGAAATCAGTGACAACAATTTTGAAATGAATTCTTTTGAAAGAAAATGCAGCATTGGAATATTTGTTTGAATACAAAACGAAAAGAATTCTTATTAAAACTTTTTTCATACTGGAATAAATTACTAATCTTGAAAAATAAAGTTTTAAAATTGAGTTACCTTTTATGTAATTTTTCTTGATAAATATCATCTAAATGTTATATTTTCTGGTATACGTGAGTTCTGTAAAATGTCATAAATGTAATTTGTCTATTCAATCTAAAACACAACACATATTCTAACTATGATAGAATAATTCTAGAGTCTGGACACGTGTTCCTGTAGTCGCTTGGAGTTTCTCTACAGACTGTTAGGTCTCAATTTATTATCAATATTTCGTATTCTGCTGATCGGCACGCTCTTTTTGTCGTTGCCAATTATCAACAGGTTGATTGTCATCGATAGTTAAGAATGTCAACGCTAATTTCTCCTTCTATTAGATTATTTTAAGTTAAACAAACAATTATAGTTGTTGCAATTTGTATCACTATTCCAATGTCGAAGTAAGCAAACACATTGTCAGTTAATGTTAAAATAATGAAATAATTTTTTCGATTTATCATGGAAAACTAAAATAAGAGTAATATATCTCTAGAATAGCATCATCTTCTTAAAAATGTTGATAATTGTAGTCAAAAGTTTACGTTTAAAACTGTATGACTCATTGTAATTCTGTACATTTTTGATAGGAACCTTCAGTATTTAGTCTCATGATTAGTTCTTTTCTTAATCTTTTTCGACATGAATTGTGAAAACTCCTGTTAATTTACTCCGAACCATCTGAAGGTCCTCTAAAAAATCTGACTACAATTTGATTTTTAGATGTAAAATTGCGTTGTGCCATTTTAAAATAAGATATTTGGGTAACCTAAAACAAATTTTATAGAGTGCTATTAATTTAAATATACTCTTTCCCCGGACTCAGAGTTATAAGTAGCAATATTCTATAAAATGCAGCTCTCCGATTGCTAGAATTCTTTAGAAATACCTTACATCCCTATTAATTTACGTAAATGGTATCAACTTTCTTCCGGTGGCCGGAACACGAGAGGGCAGATTACGATTAGCTGATTGATTCTGTTTCGGTGTCAGATTCACTCGTTATTCTACTGATGTTGATGAGCAGAATAAGCACGCTGATTTGGTAAAGAAGTCTTCCATATGAACACAGGTTATCTAGTTTGATGCTGAGACTATCAGAGATTTTTTAATTTTGATAAGATAACTTTGATAAGTTAAGTTATTAGACATGGAAAGCCTGCCGTATTTTGAAAGTTTTTAAGTTGCTAAAATGTTTGATCGGCATTGGGGAAGAAATTGCCTATTTCAGCAGCCGCGTGTGATAACATTTTTTCTCCTTCAACTGTATAATAATGTATCATTTTTTCAATAATAAACGGGTTCTTCTTCTTCTTAGAATTGGGTTTGTATGTCATTGGGCACCTCTGCTTTTATCAGCATTTTGTACCATTAACTCCAAACCCAATGTTTCCTAGTTCCAGTTGCTCGGGTCAACCACTTTATTAATAAAGTCCGATAACCCTTTAATGGAGTCTAGGTGTAACTCTCTAGTATGGATGATGCCTAAAGAGGTTAATCTAGGGAGGGCAAGAGCCTCGCATTCATAAATGATATACTCTGCCGTTTCCTCTTGTGTATGACATTTCCAGCAGATAGGGTCTTGCTGAAACAATCCCATCTCGTCAGAGAGTCAGTCATACTAGGGATAGCTTCCTGACTTTCACCAGAAGATGGTTTATAGGTCATTTCTACCTCAAGTGAAGGATTCATTACTGCCCCTTTACAAGACTGCCTCTGAGTTCCCTTGTCTTTTTCAGCAAGGTCTACTCCAGAGGCATCACCTGCAGATGCAGAAAGGTTTGTTATTTCTTGTGTCTTTTCAGCCACAAGATAACAATTTATAAGCTCAGGTAATATAAGTCCACCCAGCATTGCCTGAGTTACTGGGCAAGGCAAATTACTCTAGAAGTTTGCCAGGCAACTAGAGGCTCCGTTAAGACACCAATACCGCGGTGCCAATTAGCCCTAGGCACGGATCACATAACACCAGGGTTTACGGGAGCTGGTTCGCGGCCTCTGATTCTATATTCAAGGCTATCCTGTCATTCCTACAGGACGTTCGGTTATCCACCACATACCGACGCGCCTGGTAGCTGCTCAGGCCCAAGGAATAAACGGGTTATTTTAATAATATATTAATCTTGTGTGTGCATAAGTTCAGATATTAAATTACTTTTCTAAATTCAATTCCATGAGTAGCCTTTTGCTTTACTTTTTTATTCAACTCGTTAAAATCACTTGGGGCATAGGATACCCATATCTTTTAAGCTCAATCCTTAGTTTTAAAATCTGCTTATTTACTGTGTGAGGATCTTAATTACGAGAAGTAAATCATAAGATTTTGGATTTAATTTTTGAAAAATTAATTTTATTGATCAACAAAAATTTTTTTTCTCGGTACTGAATGTTTCTAATGAAAATAGTTTTGCAAAAGGTGCTAAGTTATTGCTACTTTATTTTATTTTACTGTTGTCCATACGTGCATTAAGAGTAGAGTTAAAATGATTGCTTATTAAATATTTCCAAGACACACTGAATTGATTCAGTGGTAATGGTTTACATTCCAAAATATATAATTTGCCTTGTCGTGACCAAAAATATCCTTAGAGCGAGATAGAAACCAAAAGAAACAGTCAAATTATATTTTTTATTTATTTTAATAACTTTTAGCTTATAAGCCACAATTTTACTTTTTTTCTTATTCAAAGCTTAACTATTTAATTTCTGCAACAAATTTCTACCCAATTTATTATATTATCAAGAAAAAGTATATTTGATATTTTTACATCGCATACTTCTATTTCAGGCATTTTATTCCTCTAATTAAAGTGCGATTGTGTGGTTAGTTGGTCGCTCAAAAGTAATGTTTGGAACACAACGACCCATAGGCCAGAGGCTGCAAATTCGGAGATTAAATTAAATTCGGTGAGAACAGGAATTATTCATTGGATTGACATGAATTATTAAAAGAGTTAAATTAGAATGCACTGATCACTACTAATTTCTGTCCTCTTACGGCTATATCCACTGTGTTCTGATATTTTTGAAAAACCTCGGCACTCGTGATTTGAGTGAAATTTTATAAAATTAAAAACTTATCGGAGCATAATGAAGGAATCTTAACGCATATAGCAATACTTAATAATTGTGTGCAATCTTGTGTAACAAGCGCATATAAGAAAATAAATCGAAAATAATTCATTCTTTCGTTATGAAAGCATCAATTTCTCTGTTTGGTAAACATTACTGAAGATTCAGGAGTTGTTAATAATGATAGTCTGTATATTTTTTTCCATTGGAAAACAAAATTTTGTATAAATGTTTGGCCTTGTTTATTTTTGAGAAAAAAAGTCTAGGCAAATTCTGTTATAAGTTTTAAAGATATATATATATATATATATATATATATATATATATATATATATATATATATATATATATATATATATATATATATATATATATATATATATATATGTATATATGTATATATATATATATATATATATGTATATATGTATATATATATATATGTATATATGTATATATGTATATATATATATATGTATATATATATATATATATATATATATATATATATATATATATATATATATATATATATATATATATATATATATATATATATATATATATATATATATATATATATATATATATATATATATATATATATATATATATATATATATATATATATGTATATATATATATATATATATATATATATATATATATATATATATATATATATATATATATATATATATATATATATATATATATATATATATATATATATATATATATATATATATATATATATATATATATATATATATATATATATATGTATATATATATATATATATATATATATATATATATATATATATATATATATATATATATATATATATATATGTATATATATATATATATATATATATATATATATATATATATATATATATATATATAATATATATATATATATATATATATATATATATATATATATATATATATATATATATATATATATATATATATATATATATATATATATATATATATATATATATATATATATATATATATATATATATATATATATATATATATATATATATATATATATATATATATATATATATATATATATATATATATATATATATATATATATATATATATATATATATATATATATATATATATATATATATATATATATATATATATATATATATATATGTATATGTATATATATATATATATATATATATATATATATATATATATATATATATATATATATATATATATATATATATATATATATATATATATATATATATATATATATATATATATATATATATATATATATATATATATATATATATATATATATATATATATATATATATATATATATATATATATATATATATATATATATATATATATATATATATATATATATATATATATATATATATATATATATATATATATATATATATATATATATATATATATATATATATATATATATATATATATTGATACAAGATACTTGAGACAAATATCATAATTTACAATACAAAATACAAAGAAAAAAATAAATAAAAAAATAAAAATAAAATAAAAACCGCTTAAAAACTTTTGCAGATGGAAGAAGCACAGTTATTTATGGAAATTTCTATTTATTGTATTCTATCAAGAGTTCATTTTCATTGCAATTTATTTTTTTTATTACAAAATATAGAAATGATAATATTGAAAAAATATTTAAACTTCATGTTTCATGTCAGTTAGTTTTATGTTCTCCCAGATCAGATATCAGTATAATATTTCTCTAAATGTATAATCTTTGTAAATTTGTATGATATTTGCAAAATAGAGTAGAATACCTCCTTCCTTTTATGTGAACTTCTGCAAAGCTTTGTCAGATTTATTCCAAGAGATAATATTGAGAAAAAAATTCAAATTAAGTGTTTCTTTATCTGTAAGTTGATTTCGTATTCTCCCAAGTGAGTGGACCACCGCCTTATAGTCATGAGAACTTCTGTGCGTCATTTTTCAACTACAAGAGGTAAAAACGGAAAATATTGAAAAAAAAAGAAGATTGGAATCGGTATTTCTTGGGTTGTGTTAGTTTCGTGTCCTTTCAGATGGGGGATCAGCTATCGTACTTATCTTCGACAAAGTTGATTTAGCTCCTTGCAGTCTTTGGAATTTTCGGAATTCTTTGTCATTTTCCATCGCAAGAGGGAAAAGTATTGGAAAAATTTAAAATCGATGTTTTAGATCAGCTGTCATATTTCTCTTCAACAGTCACGTGACGGGAATTTCTGCAACGCGTTGAACGATGAATTATCAAACAGGTTAATTGTCAAAGATGTTTGACCATACACTTCAGGTGCCTAACATTATTTTCCGTGATCTCCTCTTTTTGCGTTAATTTAGAGACAGAATATCCATTACCAAAGTTTCATATTTGTATTGTCTTCGGAAAGCTGCAGTGGAGAAATAATGATAGGATACCTGAATGGTATAATTAAAAAGTTCCTAATCTGAGTATCGATGCATTCAATTTTACACATGGGTATTATAGAAATTGTGTGAATGTACAAATAAAATATCATAGCTTGTTGTTTTTTTGTTACACACGTGATTTTTAATCAAGACATTTAAAAAAGTAAGGCTATCCTATAAATCGGAACATTTTTATCTTTTTGAATTGAATATGTTAAATTTATGTATAAATTGTACAATTTATTTCTTGTGGTATATAATTAATTATTTTTATATAAAATGTTATGAGTTTTTATGTAAACATATTTTAATATTACATTATTTAAATATCTGAAAATCGAAAATAAATTCCGGCAGTCATATTTCTTGTGATTATTTTTGAATTAAGGGCAAAAAAGACCCATTTAAAAGAGAAAGTACATTGTTGTTTATCATAAAAGAACTTTAAAATCATCAATTCTTGTAGCAGTTGATGGATCTAATTCCATGGATCCAATAATATTTAGATGAAAAGGAATGGATTCGCATTAAGATCTGCATCAGCCTATTTGAAAATAGAGTGATATCAATTTCCTAGATTTTACTTCGCTTCCACAATTTCCCATAATTCTTTATTAAATAAATTCCAATGGACTAAAAAGTATATTTTATTTGAAAAACATGAGAATGAGTTAAAAATCTATGTCAATTTTAAATACTGTTGAATTTTGAGTGATATATAGTATATTATTGAGATTTTTCAGAAGTATTTGTGATTTTACCCCTACTTACGGAGGCCCAGCTGAAATAAACTTATATCTTTTCTGAAATTTCAAATCACTGTCATATCTTGAAAAAATTGTAGAGGTTATATATTGGAGTTTATTTCAAGTCCATAATTATTTTTGATATCATCTGTATACATGTGTATGTATATTTAGTTTACCTAAAGCTTTATGGGGTGTTTAAAATTATATAGCTTCGAATCGTCTCTCCATACTTAGAACCAGATTGTCCAACAATTCTTGAGGTAAGAGCGCCAAATTTTCAATCAGCATCTATTTCAGTTGTGAGTCTCCCAGAAAATGTAATCATACACAACTAGACGTCTTCCCCAAAGCCTCTTACACATGTTCTATGAGATTCAAATCGTAGGAGTGTGCTGTCCGATCCATTCAAATGATATTCTATCGTTCTAGTACCTGCAGAACAGCTGGAGTCTTATGTGGCCAACCATTATCATCCATAAAAACGAAGAAGTCTGTTCAATAAAGCCTTTGAACAGACGCACATGGGAAAGGATCCTATCTTTATAATAGCGATCCCCGGTTACAGAATTTCGGTCGAAAACACTGAACTCAGTTCACTCGTTCAGTATAATGACTCTTCAGAAGACAACTCCGTGATTACTTTAATGGTCCATTGTGTTGCTGGCATGAAGTCTTGTTCAGACTTCTCTCCAAATCAACAATTGTAAAGAATTGCTGGTGGCTCTGAAATGACTCTCATCCATAAAGAGGTTGTTCTTGTACCAGCATGTGATTCCCCATGTGTACCACCTAGCCCTGAAATCGCTTTACCAGTTAGATAAAATCAGCCGGGTGGATTCTCCAGGATTTTGGATTAGAGACCAAGCAGAAGACCCTCAATACTTGGCCTGCTACTCCAGAGGTATCATTTCACTTGAAGGACATTGTGACCCCACCCAGTTTTAACATGCTCCAGCCTCCATTATTCAACAGGATGGATTTTCAGTTAAGTCTAAATTCAAACTCACGACCTACCAATAATGAGAAGGTAGCCCTAACCAACCTGGCCACCACGGCCTACCATAAATATGCCATGACTGCATTGATGGGATGCCCAGTTTTTTGTGTTCCTTGCGTCATTTTAAACGGTGGTGCAGATAGCAAACTTTCAAAGACATAGATCATTCAGAAAGGTGGCAAAAAGGCTACCTTTATGGAGATAGTCTTTTTACCATCTTTCTGAACGACATACGGACACAGTAAACTGTGTCCGGACGCCTCCACAAAGTATTGTCACCTCATTGTTGTAAATCGTTTCTAAGCAACGGTGCTTGCTGACTGATTTAGGTTTTTTCTCCTGCAAGATGTTATGTTGGCCATCTTCTGCAGGTGTTTTCCTGGAGCGACCGCTATTAGTTTTTCTGACAGCTCTACCTATAGTTTGGAAGGCTTTCCTTGTATGTGAAACGACACATTTGTCGGTTCAATCTCTTCAGCTACATTGGTCGTACTGTGCACTTTCTCCTCCATAACTCATAATAACTCTCCATAACTAAATTTCTGCATCACACTTGTGATATTATTTTAGATAACTACTTAATGTGCTTTAGCCTTATCAACACAAGCGTTTTTGGTTTAGTCATTAATCCTATAGTAAGAATGAAGGTTCCTCCTCTGCCTCTCCAAAAAAATTCCGCTGCCTAGAATGCGTGGTCTCAAAAATACACGAAGGTAGAAACGGGGTTAGAAGACTAATATTTTGCGTAGGTAAAGTTGTATACATCCATACTGTGCTCAATATTTCTTAATTACATGTTTAAATTATCAAGATTTGAAAAACTCACGTTTGAACTAGTGTGGACAATAATATTTCCTGCTGAGTATGACTTACTGAAACTACTAAGCTACACGAGAAGGGAAGCATATGATAAAATCAACGCAGTTAAAATTTTGTGAATACATTTTGCTATTAATTCCTTATTCCAAGAATTCGACTATTGGAATTGTTTGCTTGTTTCTCTTTTATAAAGTGGTTCTTTCGCAATATTCTTAAATAAACAAGTGCATTTATTATACTGCGAAACAAATGGAATGATTTAATATTTACTTTCTTTGAAGTAGCTCAATCAGGTTAGTTTTATTCTCAAGAGTCACAGAAAATAGGTTTATTGTCGACGGAATAGTCAACATTTCTTCTCCATTAAGAAGGAAATTATTTCGATTCCTAATGCGCCATTGGTAATTGTTTTCTTGAGGCTTGAAACAGTTTTTAATTTTGAAATAGAAATATAATCTCATAAATGCTTTTGCATTTTTTAAGAATAGTGAACGCATTTAATAGAAAAATATGACTTTTTTTATCATGCTTCTGCTTAAACCCAATAGCTATTTACCACAAACGTTACACTTTTTATCAGTGACTTAATTTAAAAACCCAATGTTAGGAAATTTTGATAAATCTCAACACTCTAAAATATAATAAATTGTATGAGCGAATACTTTTATAATTGAATATATAATGTTATTCTATTTACAGCATAAAAGGTTAAAGTTTTCATAAGACATTTGACTAAATCTTGTATTTTACTTGCATTATTCCAAGTGAAATGTGCTTAAGTTTATACGAATGCTTCAACATAATAATCTTTTACCCCAAGCAGAAAAAGGTATTATTACTAACATAATTTAATAACTGAAAATTATTGAATTCTAATGAAGAATACTTAAGCGAAATTTTGCAAATTTTATGAATATGTAATTTTGTGATTGCATACATTGTGGTATATTAGCTGTCATATAAAAGTATGAGGTATTTAAAAGATATTTATAGTTATTTTTTGTTTAGATTTTTTTAATTCCAAGTGAAATCCTTAGATTTAAATCTATAAAGGAGAGAAATGTGTTGATACATAATTACTGACTTCCGATTTCTGAGTTTTGTTATCAAGGGTTGGAAACAGAATACATATTGACCAGCTTAAGAAATGTTAAGCCTAAAAATTGGGTTTCTTCTGCAATTTCATTAATTTTTAAATAATTAGTCTGAAATTTTAAGAGATTAACTGAGTTATATATATATATATATTTCTACTAAGGTTATTCTTCTTTTCAAACACCTTATATTTTTTCCTCTACTGCAGTAGAAGCAGATAATAGTTATCTACACAATTGCTATAGTTGGTTATCAAAAAAATCAAAACAACTGATAATGAAAGAGGTATTTTTGTACGCCCCCTAAGAATTGAAATATAATAATAGTTTCCAATTTTTATAATTATTAATGTTTTCATTCTGGTTATATATGGTAGCTTTATTGAAGTTTTGTAATTCTGGGGCTTTTCTTAAAAAATCATAAAATGTTGAGCCTTTTTCAGATTTTCAAAGTGCCCAAATTGTAGGAGTCCATCTAGCTGGAACGAATATGACCAAAACATTCCAATTTTTAGGCATTTCTTGAAGTACTAAATTCATGAAAGTAAACTCACAGCGTGGCAAGACAAGCGAAATAGTGGATTGGAAGAGAAGCTGGGCAGTGAAAAAGACCGAGGAGTATTGAAGTGGATTATGATGTACATAAAGCGAACAACTGCAGCAAAAGTGACCACAGAGCTGAATCATCTTCTGAATTCTCCGGCAACAATGATTGCATTTCGCAGGCACCTTCATAAGCAGAGTATTTACAGCAGAACAGCAATTCTCGAGCCACTAATAGCAAATGCTATTGCCAAGCGATGTTAAACTCGCAAAAACTGGTTAATCGATAAACGGAAGAAAACGGTTCACCGTTGATTAGTAGTAGGACAGTACTCTCAGGAGTACTAGGTCCCGGGTCCGATCCCAGAAACAATACTTGAATATAATGATAATCATTATCTATGAAAAGTTCTATCGGAAGTCAATTTATATGATGGATGACAACGGTCTTCAGCCGCGATATTTAAGTGGCAAAAATAATATGATCTCAAGAATAATCTTTTTCGCTTCAAAATGACGGGTGCACATTTGGAGGATGCCTACACAAGCGTGTGTCCTGATTGTCTTCTTCCAAATGTCAAACATGGAGGTATATTTGTCATGGTCTCTCATATCGTAATTTTATTCTGTAACTATCTTAATCCCTAAAAGAAGACTCACTGAGAAGTATAGAAAAATTATATCTGACTAGGTCTATTCTATGAGGCAAACTTTCTTTCTTTCCGTGTATATAATTTTCCAGGAGGATGAAGCACCTATTCGCGCAGAAGGGCTGGTTTGAGGAACATGCGGATGAAGTCAAATATTTATATTGGACCGCGCAATCAGCCGACCTCAATATAATCCAACTGTTATGATCGATTTTAGAGCGTTCAATACGGAATTAATACTCTCCACCTGGATTTCTCCGAGAAGAATGGTACAATTTTTTTTTAAAGCGCTTTTCAGATACAATATTTCTTTTTGTAGGAATCAGTGCCAAGACAAATCCGAATTGTATTATATGCTAAGAATGACCCTATACCTGGGGCCTGAGCAGCTACCAGGCGCGTCGGTAGGCGGTGGACCACCGAACGTCCTGTAGGAATGACAGGATAGCCTTGAATATAGAATCAGAGGCCGCGAACCAGCTCCCGTAAACCCTGGTGTTATGCGTTCCGTGCCTAGGGCTAATTGGCACCGCGGTATTGGTGTCTTAACGGAGCCTCTAGTTGCCTGGCAAACTTCTAGAGTAATTTGCCTTGCCCAGTATCTCAGGCAATGCTGGGTGGACTTATATTACCTGAGCTTATAAATTGTTATCTTGTGGCTGAAAAGACACAAGAAATAACAAGCCTTTCTGCATCTACAGGTGATGCCTCTGAAGTGGACCTTGCTGAAAAAGACAAGTGAACTCAGAGGCTGTCTTGTAAAGGGGCAGTAATGAATCCTTCACTTGAGGTAGAAATGACCTCCAAACCATTTTCTGGTGAAAGTTAGGAAGCTATCCCTAGTATGACTGACTCTCTGACCAGATGGGACTATTTCAGCAAGACCCTATCTGCTGGAAATGTCATACGTAAGAGGAAACGGCAGAGCATATCATTTACGAATGCGAGGCTCTTGCCCTCCCTAGATTAACCTCTTTAGGCATCATCCATACTAGAGAGTTACACCTAGACTCCATTAAAGGGTTATCGGACTTTATTAATAAAGTGGGAGACCCGAGCAACTGGAACTAGGAAACATTGGGTTTGGAGTTAATGGTACAAAATGCTGATAAAAGCAGAGGTGCCCAATGACATACAAACCCAATTCTAAGAAGACGAAGAAGAAGAAGATGACCCTATACCCTATTAATATAATGAAGAATCTAAGGTGTTTTCGTTATTTTGATTGCTAATCATATTAAAATTGAGAAAGCGGGACGAATCTTTCTTTTGAACTTATAAGTATATAAAGTTATTTTGAAATTCACTATATGTTTTGCGGAAAATTTTTGTATCAAAATTTACTTTTTGTATGATACTAACCTTCCTGCATTCATGAAAAATCAAAATGATCGTGTCATTTAAAGAAAGCTCAAGAAATCACGAGAAGATTTATCATGAAAAAACAAGTTCGTTGAAAAATACTTGAAAGGCGTTGAAGTATGCATTTTTTATAATTTTGTAGACGTAAATAGAATTAAAAATGTGATAAATGTTTTCGATGAAAATCATTGCAAATTATTATTTTGCTCCCATGTTGAAAACGCTCTCCATTCATCATCACTGTGGATATGTTTATTAATTCGCAGCTCGCTTTCCCTGCTTTATGTCGTCCAATGCGGGCGAATCATTAGTTAATGACGTCGTTACGGCAAACACTGTACGCTCCGCCGAACCGCGGGCAGATTATCTCATTTAGCAATTTAGATGCAGATAATTTCTTCTCAAACGAGTAATTGATTATGTGCTCTCTGTAAAGAAGAATTACCATGCAAGACAATTATATTGTATAAAAATGCCAGATAATGTGTGTCATCTATTTTATTTGGTATTAAATCTGTATTCTTTTTTTTCAGGCTCCCACATTTGTGGCAAAATGGGATTCAAATGCTGGATGTGTGGTTTCGAATGAATTTTTTTTTCACTCCTGGGAGACTGAATTTTTATACATATACAGGGTTAGCAAGAAATAAGTTTCCCACTTCAGAGGGCTGTAGAATACGTTCTATTTGTCCAAATGAGATAAAATTTGAACTACAGATAATTCAAATGATGCGCTTGACATTTATTAAAAAATAGTACAAAATTTCACCGATAGATGGCAATGTAATACACATAAAAACATTTTATATGCTTTATAAATGTTAAAAAATAATAATGAAAATGTAGCGTTACAACTCTTCAATATGCCCTTCTTCATTTTCAACAATGTGCTCTATAACCACAGAACCATATTTTCGACAGCAGACCGGTGTGAGTCTATCGGAATATCAAGGATATGGCGCCTAATGCTGTCCTTCATATCTGGTACACATGCTGGCCTTTTACGGTAGACATTGCCCTTCCAAATGAATGCCAAATGAAGAAGGGCATATTGAAGTGTTGTAACGCTACATTTTCATTATTATTTTTTAACATTTATAAAGCATATAAAATGTTTTTATGTGTATTACATTGCCATCTATCGGTGAAATTTTGTACTATTTTTTAATAAATGTCAAGCGCATCATTTGAATTATCTGTAGTTCAAATTTTATCTCATTTGGACGAGTAGAATGTATTCTACAGCCCTCTGAAGTGGGAAACTTATTTCTTGCTAACCCTGTATATATTACCTTTTTTAAATTTCAAATAAAAAATATGCAATTCCCATCAAAAAAAGTCTTGTAAGCCTTTGATTTATGTAGTTTCTGATGCGAAGGGACATATTTGCTGGAACATTTTTTTCGCGAAATGTTTGAGTACGCGCGAAAAAAAAGTGAAAGGTCTCTTTCAAGGAAAAAAATAGAGAAAAATGGTTAGAAGAAAAAATATTCAATTCCTTGCTCTCACTGGATATGTGATTCCATTTTTTCAACAAATAGTTTCTTTTTTATTATTTTCCAAGCTTTTGATATTTTCAAGTCTGTAGACTTTATTGATATTTAAAACTTTTTTTGCGCTGTAAAAATGTTCCAGGAAAGATTACATTGAAAAAAATGCCAAACTGGCACTTTTTTCTTCATTTTTTTAAAGCTGCTGGTGAAATAACTGCCAATGAAGGATTTTAGAATATGAAATAAAAAATCTCCTCGAATAAAATGTAAAATTTTTTTATTTAAATATTGTGTTTCCCTCAATATCTTCACCACCGGAATCAGAATTCTTAGCACTCTCGCCTTCAGTTCAACAGTTTGTGAATTCAATTCCCACCGCTAGTATCAATCTTTGTGGTGATTTTAAATCCCAGTAGAAATCATTTAAGTTCTTCGCTTCCATGTGCAAGGAGTGACCGTTGATCCGACAAACAAACAAATGTCTTAATAACAGAAGTGTGAATTAATATGACGAAGGCCTGGATTATCATTTTAAGAATGTTTATTTGATGAAATAACACGAACGCCCAATACAAGACAAGCTTAATATTATAAAAATTACAGTTTTATTGTTTGTATTGCTGTATTATTAAAATTACAGTATTAGTGTTTGTATTACAGTTGGAAGAACAAAAGTCAGTGGATGAATTTTTTTAAGCTTCCCTAAAATCTACCAAATTTGTGTCTTGTGTTGTTGTTGTTGCTTATCCTCCATGTCTGACGGAGTCAGAACTAGATCCACGAGTTCGTTGACTGTAAGGAAGTCGAAGACTAAAAGAGGATTTTTAAAGAGATCCTCCCTAGAGAGACCCATGCAATCCAAAAGATGCTCAGGAGAAGCCTGATGATTTTGGCACTTGGTGCAGGTGACGAAAGTTTTCCTGCCCTCGTTGAAAGTGAGGCACTTAATATGACCGCTAGCAAGTCTTGAGAGAACAGTCCGGGTACGTCTGTCACACGGGAGGTCAAGGGACAAACCCGGTTTTGATCCCTTGTACCAATTATGGGTGGGGGGTGTTTTCCACTCCTCCGAGATTTTTGATTTTTCCCGGGAGTATAACTCCAGAAAAGTAAGTGTGGAAGAGGGAGTATTTGAAATCCTGCAACCCTCCTTAGCAAGATTATGCATCAAAATCAACAGTCAACGAAGTCATTGGAGAGGGAATGTGCAGCTTCTGTTAAGCCAAGGCCCGGAGCACCAGGAGGTAGAAGTCTGTCTTGGCTCCTTCGCCTACTGTTATTTAGCTGGGCATAATGGAATGGCCTTCACGCCTTGGGTGGCCCTACCAGGAGTAAACTCCCGACGTACTTCGCCCATTCCGCCCAGGGTCACCCTCCCGCCACGATGAGGCAAACAGTAGGACTTGTGACTTTTCAGTATTAAGAACTCTATTCAGCAAGATAACATTCATACGAATAAATTATTGCATGCCCATGTTAATGCAAGGAATTAACGCTAGAGGATTTCAACACAGTAACACATACTTTAATTACACATTGTATTACAGTGCTTGAGTATTTGTTTATATAAAATTTTTTTTCTATTTGATTTAAAATTCTATCGATAAAAAATGTGCTAAAAGAACTTGTATGAAATATTTAAACAACTTGATAAAGGTAAACGTAAATGTATTTATTATTCATGAGATGTTTCAATTTAAGTTAGTGTACATTATGAGGAAATTTAAAAGTAAGATTTTTATGTTTTCAGTTATTACAGTTTAATTAATATTGGATTAAATTCATAAAAAGTGAATTTGGTACTTGGGTACGCATTTACCGTTGCGGCTCTTTTTTGAATAGCCAGAAGTTTTCAGAAATAGGAATAATTATAAAGAAAAGGCCTCAACATTTTAGGAAAATTGAACAGGTTTTACACAACTCTTCAATAGAAACGTGCATGGAGGAAGTTCACCTGTGCTTCATGGATGAGTGTTTCTAGTGTCCCCTTTAAAATATATTCTGAATCCAGACTTTTTGGATTTTACCAAGATTACATATTTGCTTAGATCAGTGTTTCTCAACCGCCGGTCCGCAAGAAATATTTTCCGGTCCGCGAAATATCCAGCTTTTATAGGCCGACCACCGATACAGTACCTACATTACAATAATAATAGTTTACTAGTTTAAAAAATAATGTAATCTTTGATGAAAAATACAACAAACTGGCAACTATATACCTAAACGCGTTTCATAAATTGCCGTACCATCAGCGTTGACAGTCTATTATAATTATAATAGATCTATTATTATTCAGCAGTCCTCTTACGTGTGAAACTACATTTTCGGCTATGACTGTTATTAAGACGAAACATAGAAATCGACTTGCTCTTGCACCTGCTTTACGTATTGCTGTAACTGGTTTAAAACCTAGGATTGACAGTTTAGTCAGCAACAAAGACCAGCAGCAATCTCATTTATTTTAGTTTTTATATATCCTTTATTTTGGTAAATTATTTTTTGCTTATTTGGTATCTACTTACGTTGTTCACATTTCGACTCATTGTTATTTTGGCTAATATATTAATTGAAAAAAATAAATATATCATTCACGTTGGAATTTTCTTGGAGTTTTAAGTTTTGGTGCTTTTATTCTCGATGCAATATTATATAAGTAAGTTGAATATACAAATGTAAATTATAACAAACAAAATGCTTTAAAAATTATGTATGTCTTCATGATTTATCTTTGTGAAAAATTGTGCATTGGTCAAATTACTAATATTACCGGTCTGCGCGAACGTGCCGAAATATTTTACCGGTCCTTGGAGTAAATTCAGTTGAGAAACACTGACTTAGAGGACATCCGAATACCTTTACGTTCAACAGTTCAATAACGACCACGGCATGATTCCTATTTCTTCAATAACGACCGATTCATAATTCCAGTTGAATCAAAAAGAGAATGATAATCAATTCAAATTGATTATTAGTCTGCAGTTTTCTTTCATTATATCCTGAGAGCTTTATCCTTAGCTCATATTATTCATCTTTTACCTTTTTCTATTCATCTTTATAAAATTATCTTTGAGCAAAATTCCCTTTCCACGTGGAGTGGTCAATCTGGATAAAAATTACTTGCAATTTCTTAGTACTCAATTTAACTTCAAAGACTAAATTATATCAAAAAACAATTTTTCAATTATGAAAAACATTAATTAGATTATTATTATAATATTTCCATATCTGTTGTTTAAATTACTTGCTAAATGTAATTTAAACAACAGATAGCACTAACAATACATTTAGCAAAAACTAATTTCTTGCTAAATGTATTGTTGGCGCCAGTGCTTTGAATATCGGCTTTTTTTTTTCTTTTCGCCAATCGCACCAACAAACCCAAAAAGCCGTGGAATAAAGAAACTCGGTTTTTTTTGTTCTACTTATCGATCTTTGTTACTTTACTTGAGATTAACAGCATGCAGTTGTTATATGCTGAATATAACTTTACTTGAATTGCAATATGGTACTATCTTTTTTTTTTATCCTACGCCCGACCTTGGTTTTTCAACCATCAGTCTCTGTCGGGCAGCCCAATACAATCTTGAGGTGAATGAAAAGTCATCTTCCGCAGAATTTCTATCTGCGACGTCCGAAAGTCCAGGGCAAGTGAAAAGGTGGTCACCAGTCATATCCTCTAGTCCGCAAAAAGGGCAGATTGGAGAGTCCCTCAAACCCAAACGGTGAAGGTGTTTTTGCAGATAATCATGCCCAGTTTTAAGGCGAAAATTTGCCACTCCCACAGCTCTGTGGAGGTTACACGGAATAGGCTTTGTTAGTAAGGAAGCCCATGCTTTCTCCTTTATGCACATCTTGTAAATATTTCTACGATAGGAGGCTATATTTGACTTAATAAGCCTTTTAACAGTATGGTACTCCAAGGCTGGAGAAGGCTGTTGTAGATTTGAGCCAGCCTTTGCCAATTTATCAGCTGCCTCATTTCCGGTATGGTACTATCTTAAGAACATTACACTATATTTTCTGATCGTGCGAGTAGGAGAATCAAATAGGAATTATGCGACTGATTAAGTTATTAAATTGAAAATGCGGCAGTATTCAAACTGGATTCATTGAACGCATGAAAAGATTTAGAAGAAACTGAACTTCATGCTGTTCCACACTCTTTTTAGGATATTAAAACCAAATCTGTGAAGTCGCAAAACATGAATACTTTGAAATAGAAAATGACGAGATATTGAAAGAGAAGATGGAAATTTAAATATTTCCGTCACTGATTTTATAATTTATCCTAATAATATCTATATCGCTGAATATCCTAAATACAATAAACTCTCATTAATCTGGACCCTGTTTAACCGCACTTCGCTTACTCTGAACAGACATTTAAAGTTCAAAGTACGTATGTAGGCGCGTTCTGTGTAAATGAAAGGCGAGTTAGCGTAATAATGTATTTCTGCTGATGTCATCTCCAATGCAGTTATTACTCAAAGGGATCTTTCGACCCTCCTATTGAAAGCAGTTTCTCACCTGATGTTTATTGTAAGTAAAATAATGTATCTCGATACTATGCTCAGTTTTTCTCTTATACAATATTCATTCTCTTCTATTCGAAACACAATTTTTACTGTCTCTTTGCCTTAATTTAGAGGTTATTTTGTTCATCTGTACTTTCATCAATTCGGACAACCAAGATCCTCTAATAGTCCAGATTAACGAGGCTCTACTGTGCTCATCGGTTCTGTTTTAACACTAATCATACCATAACGGGTCAAATGACCCATTTTGAACTTTTGCATTGATAATGCACGTATTATCTTATTACTTCTCCAAATTTAACTTACTGACTTTTTCTGACTAATTAAGTCTACTGTTCTTATACTATTTTTATAATTTTTTGTTTTGTTTATTTTGAGTAATAACTGTCGTATACCGTTGTCTACCACATCGGGTTATTTGACCCGGAGAACATTTTTTTGTTTTATAAGCTTATCAATACATATTGCTTATCTTATTGTATTCAGTAAACTGCAAATGTATGCAAAGACTGTTACGAAAAGTAGTTCAATCAAAATAGCTGAGAATAATTCAAGAAAATATAAAAATTTTAGATTGAAACTAGATTTTTGTGTAAAAAAGGTAGCAAAAAAAGAAAAGTTTGGTACATAGTTTTTATTTTATTTTGATAGCTTTATTAGTGATACAGGTAACTATTTTCCCATAAAATGTCGAAACGAACGAGACAGTCCAAATTCTTAGAAGATATAAATGATATTGGAGAAGAGTTTTCGAAAATCGGTGAAGATGAATTTTCTGAAAATGAAGATATATTGGTTACAAACGAAAATGAGTCTGAATCTACAGATACTGACAATGAAGTGGAAAATATTGTGAATATCGGTTGTGGACGAAAAAGAAGAAGATTACTCTCAAGTTCTGAAGAAAGTGAAGCAGAAAGAAGAAAGAAGCTGAAGAATGAAGAAAGTGAAGCCTGTTACAGATTCTAATAAACGTAAGAGGTGTCAAATAGGATACTGCAAAGATAATAAAACTAATAAAATTTGCTCCAATTGTAAAAAATTTGTTTGCGGGAAATGTGCGATGGAAACACTTATGTGTAAAAAAATGTGATGTATAAAAACAACTCTTATTTTTTGCGTTTGAAATAGAAATTGTAAAAATACTATTTCATATAATTATAATACATATTTTATTATCATTATATTTTTATTTCCTTTCCAACATCCATATTTCATACATAAAAGCAGGAAACGTAAATTTCGGGTCATTTGACCCGCTATGGTAAACTGGGTATCTAATAATTGTTGGTATGATTAGTGTTAATGAATATTTTTGAAGCTTTCGTGAAAATAATTCTGAATTACACCAGTAAATTAAAACAAAAATAGAATATCACTATAATGTAGAAAATAAAAATGTGAATAAATATTTTGTTTATACTGAAATCTGAATTCAATTAAAATTTCAGTGGGAAAATATGCTTATAATTTTATATTTTTTTTTGAGAAAATAATCACTTCAATTTTTGTTATTAAAAATTAAATATAAATATGAATGTGGATAATTAATTTTCAAATTTTATTTCTTGTCATTCCAGATGTACTTGTCTTTGTCATTTTAGATTATAGATATAATAATTTGTCTTTATGCAAACCATTTTTATAAAAATATTCTAAAGTTGAATGTAAGCTAAAATGAAAAAATCTCAGAATTTGTAATGTTTCGAAAAAGGAAAATACACTTATGATTTCTTCTCTCTTTCAGAAGAGGTTTAATTGATAAATTAATTTGTAAAATTAAAATCACAAATTTGCTGGTTTGGGTTTTGAAGAAATAACATACAAAAATAATGTTCAGTATATAAAATACCGATTAATGAAATTTTAAATATGTCTCATAAAAATATATGCATCATCAGATAAATTTTGTATAAAAAATTATTAGCCATAAAGTGGTTGTTCTTTCATTCCAGTTGAGATCATGTCTACATCACTTTATTACAATTCTCATTGGTTTAAAATATCCATGACGTCATATAGCGTTTCATTTACGTCACATCGTACTGAAACTGCGTCGTGAATCCTACTTGTCGATGAATTTGCTGCTTCACATTTGTTCCAATTGCATTCTTCAAGGGTCGGCAAGCCGAGCTGGCAGCCGAATGGTTAGCGCTCTTGCCTTCGGTTCAACAGTTCGTGGGTTCGAATCCCACCTTGGGCATGGATGTTTGTAGTGGTTCGGAATCCACTTTAAACCGTAAGTCCCGGTCTAATTAGCCCTCGTGTGCAAAAAATGACCGTTGAGCGACAAACAAACCAAACCAAACAAACCATCAAAGGTCGGCAAACAAGGCGAAGTTCACAATCGAATTTCTGAGAATATTGTCAAAGTTCATTTTGTTAATAAAATGATTTCTTATATAAGAATCAAAGCATCAGTTTAAGAAGCCATTGATTCAAACCATTAACACGTTGACTGTATAACAGAAGAAATAGCAAAAAAGACAAGGCAAGATATTCACTTTACAGTTAGATTAAATCGACAAGGACAATTAAATATTTAAAATTTTCAGTTGTTAATAAAGGCTTGGGTTGTGGCCGGCAGTTTTGGAGCTCTTTGCTGAAGTTTTGCTTATAGCTCACATTGATGAGAGACGACACACAAATAGTTCATTGATTGGTATCGTATTGTTGGATTGATCCTTATTGTTGATTGTTCATGGCTGTATTTGATACAAAGTCGCCGGATCTAAATTAGCACTCAGCAGACAGGTTTCATGGGATTACAACATGACTCCTCTTCGATAAGCAGAGATTAAAGTTCTCCAGAGACAAAGTCGCAGGATCCAAATTAGCACTCAGCAGACAGGTTTCATGGGTTAGAAGATGGTTCCTTTTTGATAAGCAGAGATTAAAGTTCTCCAGAAACAAAGTCGCAGGATCTAAATTAGCACTCAGCAGACAGGTTTCATGGGTTAGAAGATGGTTCCTCTTCGATAAGCAGAGATTAAAGTTCTCCAGAGATAAAGTCGCAGGATCCAAATTAGCACTCAGCAGACAGGTTTCATGGGTTACAAGATGGTTCCTCTTCGATAAACACAGACAAAAGTTCTCCAATGATAGATAAGCACTAGATGACGTTTTTATGACGTATTATCATTATGTCAAAATCTGTAAGTTTTTTTTATGAATTTGCATAAAGCTCGAGTTTTTATTTTTGGATTTGCGGACAGTTCAAACATCCAAGAAAATGATAAAGCTCCAATTCCCAAGGATTTACGGAGATCATTTCTCGGGTCATTATATAAAGGGCAAGATAATAGAATGTGATCGTTTCAGGCTTCCCACACAGACAACGGTCTATGGGGGACATGTGGAATCTGTATAGAAGAGATTTTGTAGGATAGGTTCTGGTACGGACCCTAGATAGCAATATATCTTCTAAACGAGATTGGGAATAGAGTAAGTGTTTTTTGCTTATGGGTGTCAAGTGTAAGAAATTGGAAGCATATTTGCTATTTTCCCACTCGTTTAATCATTTAAGCTGGAATTCTTTTTTTATGTTAGGTCCAAAGTCTTCGAGAGATATAGATTTCAGACAGTAAGGACTGAAGATTGCGGATTTTGCTAGAGAATCAACTATCTCATTTCCATAGATTCCCGAATGTCCCGGGATCCAAATTAATTGTATCTCTTGACAAGTTTGTACTGCTAATAAAATTTTTTCCTTTATTTTTGAATGATAACAGGAGATGTTTGATTGCAAGTAAATAAAGATTTGAGACATGAATATGAATCAGTGAAGATTATGCCGAGCTTGCAGCCGAATGGTTAGCGCTCTTGCCTTCGGTTCAACAGTTCGTGGGTTCGAATCCCACCTTGGGCATGGATGTTTGTAGTGGTTCGGAATCCACTTTAAACCGTAAGTCCCGGTCTAATTAGCCCTCGTGTGCAAAAAATGACCGTTGAGCGACAAACAAACCAAACCAAACAAACCATCAAAGGTCGGCAAACAAGGCGAAGTTCACAATCGAATTTCTGAGAATATTGTCAAAGTTCATTTTGTTAATAAAATGATTTCTTATATAAGAATCAAAGCATCAGTTTAAGAAGCCATTGATTCAAACCATTAACACGTTGACTGTATAACAGAAGAAATAGCAAAAAAGACAAGGCAAGATATTCACTTTACAGTTAGATTAAATCGACAAGGACAATTAAATATTTAAAATTTTCAGTTGTTAATAAAGGCTTGGGTTGTGGCCGGCAGTTTTGGAGCTCTTTGCTGAAGTTTTGCTTATAGCTCACATTGATGAGAGACGACACACAAATAGTTCATTGATTGGTATCGTATTGTTGGATTGATCCTTATTGTTGATTGTTCATGGCTGTATTTGATACAAAGTCGCCGGATCTAAATTAGCACTCAGCAGACAGGTTTCATGGGATTACAACATGACTCCTCTTCGATAAGCAGAGATTAAAGTTCTCCAGAGACAAAGTCGCAGGATCCAAATTAGCACTCAGCAGACAGGTTTCATGGGTTAGAAGATGGTTCCTTTTTGATAAGCAGAGATTAAAGTTCTCCAGAAACAAAGTCGCAGGATCTAAATTAGCACTCAGCAGACAGGTTTCATGGGTTAGAAGATGGTTCCTCTTCGATAAGCAGAGATTAAAGTTCTCCAGAGATAAAGTCGCAGGATCCAAATTAGCACTCAGCAGACAGGTTTCATGGGTTACAAGATGGTTCCTCTTCGATAAACACAGACAAAAGTTCTCCAATGATAGATAAGCACTTGATGACGTTTTTATGACGTATTATCATTATGTCAAAATCTGTAGGTTTTTTCATGAATTTGCATAAAGCTCGAGTTTTTACTTTTGGATTTGCCTACAGTTCAAATATCCAAGAAAATGATAAAGCTCCGATTCCCAAGCATTTACAGAGATCATTTTTCGGGTCATTATATAAAGGGCAAGATAATAGAATGTGATCGTTTCAGGCTTCCCACACAGACAACGGTCTATGGGGGACATGTGGAATCTGTATAGAAGAGATTTTGTAGGATAGGTTCTGGTACGGACCCTAGATAGCAATATATCTTCTAAACGAGATTGGGAATAGAGTAAGTGTTTTTTGCTTATGGGTGTCAAGTGTAAGAAATTGGAAGCATATTTGCTATTTTCCCACTCGTTTAATCATTTAAGCTGGAATTCTTTTTTATGTTAGGTCCAAAGTCTTCGAGAGATATAGATTTCAGACAGTAAGGACTGAAGATTGCGGATTTTGCTAGAGAATCAACTATCTCATTTCCATAGATTCCCGAATGTCCCGGGATCCAAATTAATTGTATCTCTTGACAAGTTTGTACTGCTAATAAAATTTTTTCCTTTATTTTTGAATGATAACAGGAGATGTTTGATTGCAAGTAAATAAAGATTTGAGACATGAATATGAATCAGTGAAGATTATGCCGAGCTTGCAGCCGAATGGTTAGCGCTCTTGCCTTCGGTTCAACAGTTCGTGGGTTCGAATCCCACCTTGGGTATGGATGTTTGTAGTGGTTCGGAATCCACTTTAAACCGTAAGTCCCGGTCTAATTAGCCCTCGTGTGCAAAAAATGACCGTTGAGCGACAAACAAATCAAACAAATCAAAATCAGTGAAGATTATATATCTTTCTGCCTGTACACAAATTTTAGATATAGCAGTAAGCAAAGCCATTGCCTCTGCGGTAAATATTGAGTTTAGAGAGTTTATTTTACCTGATATCGATTTATTGGTTTTAGAATTGAAAACTGCAATTCCCAGGTTTGAGCCTTGTTTTGAAGCGTCGATAAAAATTTTAACATAGTCTTGCCAAATAGAGATATAATATTCATTAAAACTATTACACAAATAATATCTGGGTATATTTTTCGACTGGAAAGACAAGCTCGAGTATTTAATTATTACGTTTAATGGATTTTCTTCAATTCTGTTCTCAGGAATTAAAATTAGGGTTTTTAATAATTGGTCTATTTGAATTCCTTGAGAAGAAAACCAGTCTTGCTCTGATAGCTAGAGGTTGGCAACTATTCATGTGATTGAATGAAATTTTATTCCACCAAATAGCACAAGGAGATAGTTTCCATTTGCAAATGTTTCGTACATAGAATCTTAAGGATAGCATCTCATGCCTTGTTGCTAAAGGAAGAACTCTGGCTTCTTGAAGAAGAATTAGAATGGGTGTCCATCTAGGAAGCCCTGTAGCAATTATCATAGCGGCGTGATACGGAGTCTCTAGGATTCTTCGGTCTGATTTACTGGTAGTGACGAATACATGACATCCATAATCCAACCCACTGACAATATAAGACTGGGCTATCTTTATTAGGTGAAATGTTCGTGCACTCCACCTATTGCTTGCAATTGCTTTCAGGGCATTCAACTTCCTTAGAGTGGCTTTTCTCTTTTGTATGAAATGATGCCGGAAAGTCAAGTTATGTGAAAAATACATATCTAAAATTCGTACATGCTGATTCCATCGAATAGGTTGCTGATTAATATATAAATTGAATTTAGGCTGTTTCCTCCTTGTGGAGAAATTAATGACTGAGCATTTTTGAGGATCCATCATGAGTTTCCATTGTTGGCACCACTCCTATAGTTTGATAAGCGCATTTGTTATTTTGATTTCTAATTTTTCTAGGTTTGTAGATTTATACAGTAATATTATGTCGTCTGCATAAATATAGCACTCAATGCCATCGGGAATTATTTCTTAAATGTCTGCCATAAATATGGTAAAATGGAAAGGAGATAATACACTTCCTTGAGGGACACCCCTATGGAAGGACATTTGGTCTGATACCTCATCCCTCCATTACTTGAACTTCGATCTATGATGAAATTATGAATTCATAGTGCTGCATTTCCTTTAATATTTGCATTTAATAGCTTTAAAATTAGTCCATCCTGCCATATTGAATCATAAGTTTTGCAATATCTATAGTGATACACACAATAAACTTTTTGGAGGATCGAGCAGATATAATTGAATGATGGATGATAGATAATATGCTGTCGCATCCTCTATTTGGCAAAAATCCGTGGTGATTTATGTTGAGGATCGATGATGAATGTATATGGTTGGTGAGCCGTTTTATAATCATGCGCTCAACAGTTTTACAAAGAACGCTAGTAAGAGAAATAGGTCGGTAGGATTTGATGTCACAAGAGCTTTTTTCCCTGGTTTTAGAATGGGGATAATAATAGATTTTTTCCATATATCTGGAACTATTCCTGTTATCCATGATTAATTTTTAATATGTAGGAGACAGTTAAGGTTATTATGATCTATGCCTTGAAGTACCTTTGCCGAGATTTTGTCCTGACCAGCTGGTGTGTTTCTGCATTGGATAATTGCCTTCTGTAGTTCTGTCAATGAAAATGGTTGGGTGTATGAAAACTTGAAGTCTGTGCTGAAATCTAGTGGAATTCCTTCTGAAATAGAGTGTGTAGAGTAATAGTTTGCAAAAAGATTTGCTTGAGCGACAGCGTCAGTTATTGTTCTGGATCCTTCCATTATTTGAGTCTGTGCATATGGATACTCTATTTTGAAGACTTTTTAGAATACGGTAAATATCTTTGGACTGTCTGGCAGATGACACAATTTTCTCCCAGAAACAGCGAGACATGGATAATATGTAGGAGTGGAGTTCGGCTGCAACCTTCTTATATTGTATCCATGCGTTCACGTTATAAAACCTTGTGGCTATACGCCAGAGTCTTCTTTTTTGTCCTAATAGATAGCTACATTTTGAATTCCACCAAGGAGTGTAGGATTTATACGGGAACTTTTGCTGTTTTCGAAATTTAGTTAAATTATGTTGACAGATATCACTGAATTGGTTGACAGTTTCTAATTTTTTATTTAACTGCTTGTTAAATGAAGTAAAAAAAGTCAGCCCACAGAATCCGCGCTCGCCATTGTGGGTTTTTACCATTGATAGAAATATTCGTCTTCATAGGTACATCACTACCAAACGAATCTGGATGGGTATTGATAGTGCACAAATGAAAGATATCTGATGAGATCATGCAGTAATCAATTAGAGAGGGGCTGTGATGAGGACCAAAATGCGTCGGAACCTTAGTATTCACGAGGCAAAAGTTACTTTCTTGTATCCAATTGTAGAACTCAAGACTTTGGGGAGATTCGGATAGACTCCCGAAATCGGTATGTTGAACGTTGAAATCTCCAAGAATAATGAAAAGTGATCTGATACCTTGGGTTATACTGTTTAACCCCTTGCCAGTGTCGCCCGAATTCAGTTCGGGCAATTACTGCGTGCATTATTTGTGATGCCCGAACTCAGTTCGGGCAGAAGAAAAAATAACGTTTCTATTTGTGAAGTCCGAGCTGAGTTCGTTTCTACTTTAGGATACTTAATTCCCTATTTTTCTGATAAATGACACAAGTGATCCTAGTTTTTTACCAATTCCAGCTTTGGTTCTGAAGGTAGTGTAAATAGGTGTCCTAGTGTAAGCTTACTGCGCCTCACATTTTGACACTTCCGAGAACACATCCCATCAACTGGGAAAACAATCTACTCCAACCAGGCAGTGTTTTATATGCTGTCGTAAAACCGATGAACAAAGGAAGAGAATAAAGCATGAGACAAGAGTTTATTGTAAAAAATGCAATATATAAGCTTTTGAGTGTATTGCATTTTTTACTTGTTTTGGTATATTGCTTATATTACAAGTATATTGCTTGTTTAGGAATATAATATACTGTAAAAGATTTGCAAAGTTTATGTATTGAAAATCATATTGTTGTGTTTTTATATTATACTAGTTATATTTAGCTTCAAAATTCCGTTTAATTTGGACAATATGAATAACATGTATGCGTAATCAATGTTTTATGTGTATGTAAAAATTATAAATATAGCAGTTATTGTATTTAAAACTTTATTTTTGTAATAAAAACTTATTTTCTATAACTCTTATAATGATATAAAGAACAAAATTAAACAGTCAAAAAGTTTTCCATTTTGGTCAATTTTTCTGAAATATATGTCACAGTTATAGGGTTAACCAATCGCTTGAAAATTTTCCAGTAGGGATGTCTACATTTATTATGAAAAACATTAAAGAAGAAAGGGTTACTTTTGCAACCAAAAGTTCTCTATCTTCATCTGGAAGACGTGTTGGGTTGTATATTTGAGTTGGATAGGATTTATCTATGGCAGTTAGGAGCCTTCCTCCCCAACCATAGTCTCAAAAACTCCGAAATATAATTTTATTGGTTAAAAAGAAAGAGTCTTGTTTTTTCAGAAAAGTTTCTTGAATAGTAATAACACTTGTTGAAGCAAAATAAGAGAACTTAAAATATGGGCGCTTGTTAGAAATACTTCTAGCATTCCAGGATAGAAAACAAAACTTATTATGCATGAAGATATAGGAAAATAATATAAAAACAGACAGAAAATTTGAAAGCACCTCAGAGTAGTGTATTTGTGCTATGGAGGGCTCTTCTCCATGGCTAAGCACTCACTTATTGTTTGACTGACTTCGGAGGTTAATCTGAAATTAAAGTCCTTGGATATTTCTGGAATTAAATTAGCATTTGATCCATATTTATTTTGGGGAAATCTTGGCCCAGAACTTTTTCGGGTAGACTTTCGTTAAGGGGATTCAGGCTGTTTCTGTGCTTTTAATGCAAATGTTTCAGTTGTGTTATTTATTAACGAGAACATTTTTGTCATCATTTCATCCTGTCTAGTTTGTAGAGCTAGTAATTTGGCCTCGAAATATGCAGTCAGTTTCGATAATATGTTATTATATGATTCTGTCACTCTGGATACTGCTTTATTGATACCTTCTTCAATTTCTCTCTTATTAATCCCACTAGATTGTGCTGAACGGATAATTCCAGTGAAAGAATCTTTAGGTGACTTGAGTTGTCGCCTCGCCTCGATGCATGATAAATGGTTTTCTGCTTTGAACTTTAGAAATCTTTTTCCTTCAAGACGAGATGGGGATGATAAATAATCAGCTGAATGATTGCATTTGTAGTTTACACACATAATTGTATTACAAGAGCATGTTTTGTGTTCATGTGCCGAGCCGCATTGTTTGCATATTGGAGTTTGCAGTTCGCATTGCTTAGTGGGATGGGAGAATTTATAGCATGTGCCACATTGGCGAACTTTATCAACGAAAAGTCTTATTTTAAATCGCAAATAGAATAAACTAATTTCTTTTGGCAAATTGAAGCCGTAAATGGTGATAAGTATATCTTCAGAAAGCTCGGATGATCCTTTCTTAGTGAAACGTCTTATGTTTGATACTATTAACTCGTTTCTTTTAATTTCCTCTGCGAGCAGGTTTAAATCCAAGTCTATTGGGATGTTTTTTAATAGAAATTTCAATGTATAGCTCTCTTTTTGAGTTTGTGCGGGGTTACAGGAACTCCAAGAATACATAGGATACTACTAATCTCTGTGGCAGTTTCTGGGTTATTTGTTTTAATTAATATTTTTTCATGACGAGTAAATATGACTTCGGTTATACCGTTTGGATTCGTGATAATCTAATTTAGTTCAGTTTTTAAATGAAAGGGGCGTTTTGGAATTCCTCCTTTGTCACTTTCGGGGCATAGGAAAATCAAAAAATTCTTCACACCGCATTCAGATGCTAATAATATAGTTAGTGAAAGATCATCGTCAAAGTCTAATGTATTTGAAGAAATTATTTTTGCTGTGCGTGGTGAATAGTCCACGAATGCCACGTCGGCCTCCATTTCATTCACTTTTGGAGAGTATCATAATATAAAAACAAAATATTGCTCAAATCCAAAGAGCTAAAGTATATATATATATATGTTTTTTCACTAGTACTCACTTAACTCAATTGGAAAGTACTGTAACTGGCGTACTCTTAACACCAGGATTAAATTATATAGAAATATAAGGAAAAAGTATACTTAAAATGGGAAAAACACAGCAATAAAGCTCCAAAAAAAAAAAAAAAAACAGAATTCTAAATTTCACAAACTTTTCATCTCAATTTCAAAGAAAGTCATTCTATGAAAAGCGAAACACAAATTGATAGAATTTTCGTAGTTGCAGTAATGTATTTTGTATTTAAAACTTATTAATATGTATTTAAAATTAATTTTGTATTTTATACCAACTAAAGGCATAAGTTGTTTTTCATAAATTCGCTAAATATTATAACAAGGAAAAATATTCAAAGTAATAAAATTGTATAGAAATATTTATAAAGGCTTAATTATTAATACGTTTCCTTTAAATATTTAATTTAATAATATGAAGAATTCTTAATACACTACTGGCCATTAAAACTGCTACACTAGGAAAGCAGCACACCACACACGTGAAATTTGCATGACAGGTAGAACTTGCTGTGATAGGCAAATGATTGGATTTTCAGCACATTCATACAAAGCAGGTGACAGTAGCGACATCTACAATGTGTATAAAACCAGAGATTTGACAGCAGTTTTCCCATACTCAATTTCCGTTTCAACGTTGTTTTCAACAAAGAAAGTTGTTGTAATGCCTCGTGTAAGAAGGTGAAATGCCTATCAGCACGTGTCTGACTTTGATCGAGGAAGGATTATAGCCTACCGGGATTGCGATTTATCGTACTGCAATATTGCTGCTCGCGTCGGTCAAAACCCCGTGACTGTTAGCAGAATATGGAATCGATGGGTTCAGGACAATCATACGGAACGTCAAGCAGGATATCAGGGACCCCCTCTTACTAACAGAAGACAGACATCTTATCCGCATGGTTACAAGGGATCGTACAGCCACGTCACGAACCCTAAGTCGAGAAATAGAGTCATTTGCAAGGCAACAAGTTTCTGCTCGAACAGGTCGACGACGTTTGCAGCAGCATGGATTGTCTGCACGGCGACCATGGCTTCGGCTACCATTGACGCTGCGTCACAGACAGGAGCGCCTTTAATGGTGTGATCAGCGACGAACCTGGACGCGGGAATGGCATCACGTCATCTTTACAGGTGAATCTCGGTTCTGTAAACAGGACCATGATGACCGCATCCGTGTTTGGAGGCATCGTGGAGAACGCGCATTGCCAGCTTGCAATGGACATCGCCATATTGGCCCATCTGCTGGAGTGATGGTATGGGGTGCCATTGGATTCACGTCTCGATCACCTCTTGTTCGCATTACCGGCACTTTGAACATTGACCGTTACATTTCCGATGTGTTAAGGCCTGTGGCTCTGCCCTATCTTCGAGGCCTCCCTAATGCTTAGTTTCAACAAGATAATGCACGACCGCATGTTTCCCGTACTTTTCTGAACTTCCTTGATACAGAACAAGTTCGACTGTTACCCTGGCCAGCACGTTCTCCTGATCTGTCACCAATTGAGAACGTGTGGTTAATGGTTGCCGAGTGATTGGAACGCCATCAATCACCATCCACTACTGTCGATGAACTGTGGCATAGTGTTGAAGCTGCATGGACTGAGATCCCCGTACATGCCATACAATCTCTGTTTGACTTCATGCCTAGGCGGATAAATGCTGTTATTGCAGCTAGAGGTGGCTGCTCTGGGTGCTGATTTCTCTAGATCTATACATCCTAATTTCCTGTAAATCTAATCACTTGTTTTTTCCACTATAATGTATGTGTCCGATAAAAATCGTTCTATTATTTGCATTCTTTCTTGGTGTAGCAATTTTAATATCCAGTAGTGTACTTATGTTACATTGCCTTTTGTTAACAAAAACGAAATGAATGAGAGCCAAAAAAGAGACCTCTAAGGAGAATGCGGCCAAGTCTCTTTGGACTTAATGCACTCAGTTTATTTTTAGAATGTATCGTTAGATTAAAATACATGATGAAATAAAAATTGAAACAGCTTTTCTTGAAGAATAATTGGTACCTGTTATTTATCATTACTTTATCCATAAAAATATGGTAAAACTAAAAAAGGAAGTGTGTCCAAATGACCGCAAACAATCCCGACAAAATTCTGGCAAAATTCATTCCTAACGGTTTCATACCTAACGGTTCATTCCTAACGGTTTTTCAACTACTGATTGTACAACAATCAGTAGTTGTGATTACTTATGTAACGTTTAATTGGTCTGAGGACTTTTAATGCTGTATTATATCACTAACATGAATAACATGGTATTATTAAAATATTGTTTTTCTAACTGTTACTATATCGGTTCCGTATTTCATAGTGCATTTTGATAATTTGTCATTAACACAGGCTTTAATATAAAGCATCAAATAGTCAAGAAATAAATAATGTTATTAAAATCTTTTCATGTGAAATGTTATTAAAAATACAACGATAATATATTTGACTGATAATATTATTTGTTTGGAAATTGAAATCATTTTATTCCTTTTGTCTGAATTATGAAATTCATAGTGTTGGTCGCATAAAATACACATTTTGTGTTATTATTTAAGTAATTGCGCACTGGATTCATTTCTCTTTCGTTTATATACGTACCTTGTATTTTCCTTCCGCATAAAATGGTTGGCATTATTTTTTTACGCTATTAAAAAGGATGCGACGAAAAGGGATTCCATCAAAAAATTTATTCTAGAACGAAAGAAAGAGAGAGATACCTAATTTATATTCGAAATAATGTTCTGTTTAAGAAAATTCAATCACCATTAATATCTACATTAAAAGCATAAAAAATAACTCCATTATAGAATACTTTGCATGTATCATTTACTTTTGTTTTACTCACGTAAATATTTAAGTTATATTATCAAGCTTGTGTAATATAATATTTGTCCTAATATGCCTTAATAAAAGCATACTGTATATTCAGGGCTTCTAAAAAGTTACATTAGAAATGCTAAGATCTAATTGACAAAGAAATACATAGCAGAAAACAAACTCAAATAAAGCAGTCTTAATTGGCTAATAAATTGGTAGAAAATCTACAAAAAGTATTTTTAAAACGAATATATTAGGTTGGTGCGTATGAAATGTCGGATTCTCTTTACATGCGGACGTTTTCCTCCCTGTTTTCGTTATACTTTTGTATTTGGCATAACCTCATTCATACTCGTATTGTCCATTGCCAGAGACTCATTTCAGCAAAATAGGTTTTCTCGAAGGTCTTCCCTTTTTTATTTCTTTTGAGTTTATTGCCGATATGAATTCTGCCGACATTCGCGTCATTTTCTTATATGAGTACAAACTTGGTAATAGTGCTGCAAAAGCTGCACACAACATAAACCAAGCGTTTGGGGAGAATACGGTTAACGATCGGAAAGTGCAGCGTTGGTTCGAAAAATTTCGGACTGGCGATTTTTCACTGCAAAATGAGACGCGCGGAAGACCCAAAACGTCTGTGAAGAATGATGACCTGAAGGCTCTAGTGGAAGCGGATCCAGCCGTAACCACGAGGGAACTTGCTATCAGGATGAAAGTTGACCCTACAACGATATTGAGACACCTTTCTGAGATTGGCAAGGTTAAGAAGATGGACAACCGCACGCACTGACAGAGCGAAATAAGCTGGATCGGTTAAACGTATGCTCATCATTGCAGCATCCACCCTATTCACCGGATCTCTCGCCGACCGATTTTCATTTTTCAAGCATTTAGAGCTGTTTTTAAGGGGCAAACACTATGAAAATGAAGACAGTCTAAAAACTCGATATCAGAGTTTATTAATTCTAAAGACCAAAATTTTTTTAAGACAGGCATCTACGCTTTAAAATCTCGTTGGGAGAAGTGTATTGAAGCGAATGCAGCATACTTTGATTGAATAAACAGCTTTTGAAGAAAGATATGCAGTTTTATACAATCACTTAAGAATCCGACATTTCATACGCACCAACCTAATAAAAAAATCTGTTCTTTATCTTTTTCTTGCTCTAGCCTTGAAGTAAATTCAAGTGAGAATAATTAGAAAGAATCTCGAAGTTCCAAATATTTTGCATATATAAAGGTCACATTTTAAAAAATGTTCTAAAGATATGTCAGCAAAACTCTGCGTAACTCTTGCTAGCTGTTTGTAAGCCCACACTTTCAGTTATCAGCCAACTTCACCACCTGTTAATAGAATGCGAACTTCCACTTATATGTTGGGGGGAGGGGCAAATTACCGAATTAAGAACCAAAGCACCAACGTCTCAACTACCATTTTGACTAATTATAAAAATTTATCCATTAGTTCTATCAATAACTGTTGTAAGTATGAATATTTTGAGTATATCTAATATATAAAATTCTCGTGTCACAGTTTTCGTTGCCATACTCCTCCGAAACGGCTTGACCGATTTTGATGAAATTTTTTGTGCTTATCCGGTATCTATGAGAATCGGCCAACATCTATTTTTCATCCCCCTAAATGTTAGGGGTAGTACAACCCTAAATTTTTTATTTATTTTTTTTGGTTAGTTCTGTAAGTTCCTAATAGATGGCGGTTTAGCATCTAAGTTGCACAGGTATTCGGCAGATGGCGACGTGTTTATTTTTCTAGATTATACCATCTTCGAGAAAATTATCGTGCGCGCGCAAGCGCGTGGTTAAATATAGAATTTACATATATTTTCATGATGTATAATGATACTATAACAATTTTTCGTGAATCATTTTCATAATTATACTTTGTATTGTGTTATTATTGTGCAGTATTCAGTTTGAATATTTTTAATATTATAAATAGTAAAATAAAATTTTATTTATTACTGTTTTTCTCTACTAATTTTCATACCACCTCGAAAATATGGAAGTATTTCTTGATAGCCTTTTATTATTTTTTATTTTTATTTTATAATTTGATAATTATTAATTTATTCAGTAGAACATTTTGATCTAATTTATTTATTCAAATGATAAATTCTTTTAATTTTTTTTTATTTCAGTATAATGCCGCGGAAAAAATTTTTAGTTTTAATATAATTTAAAATAATAATAGTTCGATGTCAATGTTATCTACCTCATTTATAACAATTTATTTTTAGATGTCTTTAATTTATATCGTATATTTTATAAGTAAGTCACTGATTACAAACTATAATTTAATATAAGATGAATAAAATGTAAATTCAGAAAGTAAATGTTGATTTGTGCTTAATTTCAAAATTTCGATACTTTACCTATTACTATTAAATTTTGGTGAAACGTTTTATTTTTAATCTCCTATGAATGAACCTATTCTAAATTTTTTTAGAAAATATTAATTTGATTGAACCCAAGAATTAGTAAAAAATTGATTCAATGTATTTTAAAAACTCAGCCACTGCATCGCGTGGCTGGGTCAGCTTGTAACTTTTAAAATTTTCATTCATTTTTTTCAAGACCACGTGTGTGAAATTCCAACTCGATTCACACATTTCACAACCACTATCTTTCATAACCTTCATGACTAGCTCTGTATTTATATCTATACGCATTTTATCGTTATTAATATTTGATTAAATCTAATGAATCATATTTAAAGACAGATAAACTTGTACATACAAATTGGACTTATTACAAGCCTTGACGGAAAGTGCTTGCAAAATGTCAATATAAGTACAAAGGAAGCAGCCCATATTACATGTCAAAACAAACACACACCAGCTGCATTTTTGGTTTTCTTATATAAAGCATTTTATCAATATATATAGAAAATAAATTAAAAACAATTCTGTCGTTTTATTAAATTGACTTTTTCTGGCGATATTGTCTATAAAATTTTCTGTGTATGTTTCACAGATATATAATGCGAGAAATTATATGAAACATTTTTGAAATAAGTTATTTTAACTTAATATTGGAGAGATTTAATTTGATAACATATATTCTATGAACTCTTACTTAGTTAAATTGTCTATATATTTTAACTAAATTTTCAAAAAATTTATTTTAAACTTATTTAATTTGAATATTTAATTAAAAAATTTTATAAAATATTTTCAAATTAACAAATTAGAAGCTATAAGAGTTGAGTTTTTGGAAATTTTGAAATAATTCAGCTTGTAAATTGACTTTCCACAGTATCATTGACTTTTTTTTAACCGCAAGAATTTTTACTGCTGTCATTTAAGTTGATTTTATGCGCAATATTTAACTATAACCGTGATAAGAGCATGATCCTTAGTGTTTGCTTTCTTTCTGATAATGGAAGCAAACAATGTAAGTCAGTAAAGCAATGAAAGTTTTGATGTTACCTAGCAGAAGAATATTTGTGGTGGTCCTGTTGAAGAGTAAAGCTATTCTAAATACGCGATGGTGTACATTAGTAGACAATTGAATAATGTAAAAGGAAAGAACGAAGTCATTGGAGAGGGAATGTGCAGCTTCTGTTAGACCAAGGCCCAGGCCAAGGCACCAGGCCAAGGCACCTGTTAGACCAAGGCACCAGGAGGTGGAAGTCTGTCTTGGCTCCTTCGCCTACTGATATTTAGCTGGGCATAATGGAATGGCCTTCACGCCTTGGGTGGCCCTACCAGGAGTAAACTCCCGACGTACTTCGCCCATTCCGCCCAGGGTCACCCTCCCGCCACGATGAGGTCTCTTGTCTGACAGCCGTAGTTCTCTCCACCATCTTAGTAATTGGCTTCTTGTAGGCGACAAGATCAGCAACTCTATCCTGCTTAAATTAAAACTCATTTCACTTAATCATGATGTTCACTTGCAATGGATACCTTCACATGTGAATCTCCACGGGAATGAAATGGCCAATAATCTTGCTAAGGAGGGTTGCAGGATTTCAAATACTCCCTCTTCCACACTTACCTTTCTGGAGTTATACTCCCGGGAAAAATCAAAAGTCTCGGAGGAGTGGAAAACACCCCCACCCATAATTGGTACAAGGGATCAAAACCGGGTTTGTCCCTTGACCTCCCGTGTGACAGACGTACCCGGACTGTTCTCTCAAGACTTGCTAGCGGTCATATTAAGTGCCTCACTTTCAACGAGGGCAGGAAAACTTTCGTCACCTGCACCAAGTGCCAAATTCATCAGGCTTCTCCTGAGCATCTTTTGGATTGCATGGGTCTCTCTAGGGAGGATCTCTTTAGCAATCCTCTTTTAGTCTTCGACTTCCTTACAGTCAACGAACTCGTGGATCTAGTCTGACTCCGTCAGACATGGAGGATAAGCAACAACAACAAAACGAAAGAAAGAGAAGTTTTGTTTGACAACTAACGCATTTCAATAAACCTTTCTTTGCTGCAGGTATATGAAGTTTACTGTTATTATGGGTTTATCCAGAACTTCATAGAACCCGGAGATATGGGTCATGCTATTTCTCGGCTTCATTTCAGCAAAACTTCCAACTGTCGAAATTCTATGGGATGTAATTTCTCCTTCTGCTAAGGACTTAACCACTTTTTACCAGAAGGATTATTAGGGGTTGTCTAAACAATGTTAGGTTTTTGGCCATAAAAATTCTCTGGAACACTTATTCTTAGGTTTTACACATTTCACTTATGTTAATTTCTTAACTATTTTATATTTGGTTTATTTTTGAAATATTTTAGTACTTTACTTAAAAAAGAAGATGTAATTATATGAATTATAAATCTGATACTCCAGAAATTTTACTTTTTCTCACATGAAATAAAATTGTTGAACTTTGAACAATGATCTTTCTTCTTTGCAAAGGATGAAGAACTTAGCATGGTCTGTAATCAGCATAATTTGTGTGCATACTTCAAAAAATGATTTCAGCCTTTTATTTCATTCTAGGATCGTAATAACAACCAAAATGACATTCTTTTGTACAGATAAATGTTATCAGTTCCGTTTAATTAGTATGTGTTAGTACAATTTTGTTACTAGCACATGAACGGAATATTAGTGGTATTATTTTTTCTTTGTAAATTTACATCTATTGGTTATTTTATTCGTTAAATTCTAACAAAGTTATAGATAACTCTTCTAATAAAAAAATAAATTTTTTAAGCTTTTACTTCATTTATCTTTATTTACTGAATTTCTAAAATTTTTCACCGAAAATTGAAATTATTATTTGTAGATATGTTATACCTTGTTGAAAATTTTACAATAAAGAAAATCATATTTTAATAGGAACTAGAAAAACTTTAATGCATTTACTTCCTAAAATGGAGCAATATATATTTAAAAAAATAACGTAAATCAACAATTCATTTGTTTTATTTTATAAAAATTTAAGCTGCTTAGGATATTATCATTTAAAAATTTAATAAAATTACACTTTTTGATAAATTAAAAAAAAGAAAAAACTGAGTGAAGTTAAACTTCCCTTATGTGAACAGAACAATTATATATATATATATATATATATATATATATATATATATATATATATATATATATATATATATATATATATATATCTTATCCCATTTACATGAAATAAACATGATAAAATGGATATTCAATAATATCTGAAGATCATAAAAACGCCCATGTTCCTAGGCATGTTAATTTGCTGCTAGACCCAAAATGGTTACAAAAGGTCCATGTTGTCTCCGGAAATATTATCTTTTCTTACGAAAAAACAGTATGTTAAGGGGTTTAGACTGGCTAAGAAAAATACATACAGTTCTTTATTTCTTTCCGAATTAAAAAAAATGATTTATCAGAGAAATTTTCTCAATTTACATCTGCAACTGATCATTCCTTTGAATTTCTTGTCATCACAGAAGTTCGCACTATTTCTTATTCTGTCCAAACACTTGCATAGTTTTTTAGAATTAATTATTTTAAAATGGTATTTTTATTAACAAGTTTTGTGTTCAAAATTTGGTCAATCTTGACATTTTTCTTTTCCTGTATCTTTAATGAATCCTTTTTTACAACAAAGCTGATTGAAATAGTTTTATCAGAAAGTAAAAACATAAAATAATTCAAAGACATTAGGTTTTATAATCATAAAGTAATGAAATGGAGTGATTATAAAGCATCATATAAGTTTAAACTGTTCAAAATTTAATCTCAAGTCTTTAAAATGCTAAAATATCTTACTATTTAGCTTTATTATAATCATTAATATTAGAGAGAGAGAGGAGAGAGAGATTCACTGATAAAATCTCTTGTAATTTTATTGAATTTCAAAAATTTTGACTAACTTAGAGAATATCTTAAGATGTCAGAATTATTTTTTACATTACGAATTTTTTAAGTAATAAATACGAGGGTTACTCTGAAATTTTTGAGATACGCGCAGACGAGAAATTATAAAATAAAAATAACGGTTTAATTTTAAAGTACAAAGTATTTTAACACAGAAGATGATTTTTTACTGACTTACTTCAACTTGTTTAGCGTGGAATAAATTTTAAACAGAAGAGAAAATCGAGTTGACGCGAGAACATTTTCGCGCTATGATTTTCTACGATTTCAAAGCAGGATTAAATCAAGAAGAATGAGTTCAACGGTTGCAATTAGCATTTGGTGATGAATCTCCAGCTTGTGCTACTGTATTCAGATGGTTTAGAGAATTTAGAAGAGGTCACAATTTTCTTCAGGATGAAGAACACACAGGAAGGCCGCCGTCGGCAGTAATCCCGGATAATGTGTCTGCCATACGAAAAATGTTAATGGATGATAATCGCTGTACCTATCAAATGATACAGAAGGAACTTTAGATTGGATCCGTAGCCATACACAAAATCATTCATGAAGAACTACATATGAAAAAAGTAGTTTGCCGTTGGGTTCCCCATAATTTAACTGAGCATCAAAAAGTGGAGCGTGTCAGAATCAGTAAAGAAACTCTTAATATGTTGAATGATGGTGGCCATCGCATCATTTCTAAAATTGTAACAGGTGATGAAACGTACAAACCGTTTTTTGACGTTCCAACGCATCAAGAAAGCAAAGAATGGGTCTTTGAAGATGATCCCACGCCGACAATGGTGAAAAAACAACGCGCACTGAAAAAAGTGATGTATGCCGTTTTTTTCAGAAGTGTGGGATTGGTCAAAGCCATCAAGTTGGAAGAACAGAAGACAGTAACAGCAAACTGGTATAGCACTAAATGTCTTCCAGAAATTCTACAAGAACTGAATGTTAGGGGACTAATGCTTCACCATGACAATGCATCTTCACATACAGCCAGATTAACAGTTGAGTTTCTTAAACAAAAACAAATTAAAGTGATCGAACATCTGCTGTATTCGCCTGATCTAGCTATGTGCAACTTTTGGTTATTCTTTAATCTAAAAAAGAACTTACATGTACGTCGTTTTCATTCAGAAGAAGAGATTGATGTGGCTGTAAATGCATTTTTTTCATCTATTCGAAGAAATGAATGGCTTGAGGCATTTAATCTGTGGAAAATTTGTCTACAAAAGTGCATTGATGCTGGAGGAGACTACTTTGAACACACCTAAAATTTTGTAAGTATAACTTTAAAAACCTAGTTGTATGTCAAAAATTTCAGAGTGACCCTCGTATATCACATGAACTTATTGTTAAAAATATTTCATCATACTAATATTATTTGTTCAACAAAAGAAAAATGGTATTCTTAATTTTGATATCTTTACATATTAAAAGAACTGTTAGATTCAAGTTTACAAAAGAGAATTATTTTTGAGAAATAAATCATTGATACGTTATGCTCCGTAGTTGTTAACTTATTAAACGATTATTACAAATAACGTTTCGATTGATATTTGCAAAATATTTTTAAAATAGGTAGCCTTTTGATTCGGCGTAAACCTGATGTTTGCATATCACATATCCAATTTTGTATTAATATTAGAAGTGTGATGCATACAAAAATAGAAATCAAATATTCAAATTTAATGCCATATACGAAAGAGCACAAAAAATTTTACAACTATACCAATAGTTAATTATTAAGTGTTTTGTCGGAAAAAATGCATTCATATCAGGGTAAATAATAATGAAATTCAATTTATTAAAAATAAAGATTCAAAAAATGAAGAATGACAGTCATAACTGCAATAAAGAATGAAGGAGTGAAATTTAATAAATATTGTTACAAATTTATAAATAATGATTATATTTGTCTTAAAATATCTCAGACAGATCGAAAATTCTCACATTTTGGGCAAAAATTGCGGTATTTAGACGTTTTGTAGTTTAAAAGCTGATTTCCTAATAATTTGGCGACTTGGCGACAGTTGGCGAGATTCTTGGCGACTTGGCGATGGTTGGCGAGATTCTTGGCGACTTGGCGAGAAATCGATACTTCTGGAAACATCCATCACCTAAGCTCTAGGACCAATATTTTTCGAGATAGCCTAGAAGCTTCCAGAACCTTGGCGAAATTGGTAGATTTCTCCGCCAAGTCAGGTATAAATACCGCAGCCCGACATGGAAAAGGATAGTTTTGTGAAGACAGTCAGTGAGTGAAGACGATTAGTTGTGACTGCTAGTTGTTCTCTGTCTGAGGTATTTGAGACCTGTGATTAGAAGCTGTTTCTTATTATATCTGACGAATTGTAGCTGTATAATTGTGATTGTTACAGCGGGAAGTTCGTTAATCAAGTGAGATTTTTACGAATAAAAGTCTTGTGTTCATTAAGTGGTTGCTTTATTCAACTCTCAATCGACACGAACCCGTGAAGCTCGGTACAATATTTAACTTAGATAAGTAGATTTAGTTGGATTATCTAAAATTTTGAAACCGAGTCAGTGATTAGTGTGTATATTTATGAATGTATTATCTTGAGAATATAGGAAAATAACTTACATAAAAATGTATTTTTGATGTTTGGTGTAAGAGTGCAAATATGTTGTTACAGCTGACTATCAACTAGCAGCGGCTCTAAAGAAAATAGAAACAACATATTTTTTTAAGAAAAAAATGTAATATGTTTATTATTTTCTTGAAGCATTTGTTTATATTTCTTAAATTAAAAATGTTTCATGTCCAAGAGATACTGAAAATCTTTCAAATTTTATGAAAATTGTAAAAGTTTGAATTATTTTACTTTAAAGCAAAATAAATTATTTGTCAAAATCATCTTCTTTCTTTTCATGCATGCCAGAAATTTCATCCTTTTTCAGGTAACGTATGTTTCATGACTTCTTAAAAAAATTAGTATTCAATATGAAGAAAATGTGTTGAATGACAAAAACTAAAGATATTCTTATTTGTTTTTTGTTATTCTTCTCTCTCTCTGGGTAATCTTCACTGCATGAAATGTCATTCTCGTCAGTTGTAGAAGTAAATCTTGCTTCAGAATTGCGTTTCTTGTTGAAATGTGTTTCTTTGCCAGCTGTCATACGATTATGAAAATGTGAACTTCTGTTTTGAGATGTCTTGTTTCCTTTTGTTGAACGAAAATTCTATAAAGAAATTTTATATTAAAAGCAACATTTTACGAGTGCAGTTTTCAGGATTATTTTGAAAATTTATTCTAGTGCCTCGTTTGGTCTTATTATTTCTTAGTTTATTTTTTTTTTTAGTTTTTATGAGTGTATTAATAATAGTTACAAAAGTTGGTTCAAAGCTTCTCTTTAGGAGAAAGAAATGCATTGACTTGGAAATTTGTTCTCTTAATTACATAAAGTGTGGGTTAGCAATTTGCATTTTAATGATATATGTCAAGGATTTAAAAGGGAAATTTTTCTTCCGGGAAAACGTCAAAGGAATTAATAACACTATTTCACTTTTTCACAGAGGTCTATTAAACTAGATTTTTGTCTGGAAGATTTGTGTAAATGACGAAGCACTTTCAAGACATCAAGAAGTTCCATTTACGAGAAAAGACGTATTCATAAGGGACTACTCTGTGGACCTGAGATAGTTTGATTTTTGAGTTTCCTTGCAAATAAAATATTTCTGTACACATTTACTGTTCAAAGACGCAGAAATAAAGTGTGAAGAAGGAAGCGTAGAATTGTTGTGGGCGGGCGCCATGATACCCCTTTTATATACTCAAAGTCTGCTGTTGTGTTACGAGTGCAAACATTTTCTGGGCGTGCAAAATTGAATGTCTCAGTATTGTTTCTTGATTGGATAAAATGAGCATGCTGTTGTCCTTAACAAGTACTGCTAAAGACGGCTGGGGCACATTAAAACTGTTCGCAACGTCTTCCAAGTGAAATGATACCTTTTGGATGTGGTAGGCCAAGTATTGGGGGTCTTCTGCTTGGTCTTTGTTTCAAAATCACGAAGACTCCACCTGGTTGCTCCTATCTAACTGATGAAGCCCAACTCAGGGCTAGGTACAGGGAAGCCTGCAACAAGTACTGCCATGTTCGCTAAAGACGGCTGGGGCACATTAAAACTGTTCGCAATGTCTTCCAAGGGAAATGATACATTTTGGATGTGGTAGGCCAAGTATTGGGGGTCTTCTGCTTGGTCTTTGTTTCAAAATCACGAAGACTCCACCCGGTTGCTCCTATCTAACTGATGAAGCCCAACTCAGGGCTAGGTATAGGGAGGCCTGCAACAAGTACAGCCATGTTCGCTAAAGACGGCTGGGGCACATTAAAACTGTTCGCAATGTCTTCCAAGGGAAATGATACCTTTTGGATGTGGTAGGCCAAGTATTGGGGGTCTTCTGCTTGGTCTTTGTTTCAAAATCACGAAGACTCCACCCGGTTGCTCCTATCTAACTGATGAAGCCCAACTCAGGGCTAGGTATAGGGAGGCCTGCAACAAGTACAGCCATGTTCGCTAAAGACGGCTGGGGCACATTAAAACTGTTCGCAATGTCTTCCAAGGGAAATGATACCTTTTGGATGTGGTAGGCCAAGTATTGGAGGTCTTCTGCTTGGTCTTTGTTTCAAAATCACGAAGACTCCACCTGGTTGCTCCTATCTAACTGATGAAGCGCAACTCAGTGCTAGGTACAGGGAGGCCTGCAACAAGTACTGCAATGTTCGCTAAAGACGGCTGGGGCACATTAAAACTGTTCGCAATGTCTTCCAAGGGAAATGATACCTTTTGGATGTGGTAGGCCAAGTATTGGGGGTCTTCTGCTTGGTCTTTGTTTCAAAATCACGAAGACTCCACCCGGTTGCTCCTATCTAAGTGATGAAGCCCAACTCAGGGCTAGGTATAGGGAGGCCTGCAACAAGTACAGCCATGTTCGCTAAAGACGGCTGGGGCACATTAAAAATGTTTGCAATGTCTTCCAAGTGAAATGATACCTTTTGGATGTGGTAGGCCAAGTATTGGGGGTCTTCTGCTTGGTCTTTGTTTCAAAATCACGAAGACTCCACCCGGTTGCTCCTATCTAACTGATGAAGCCCAACTCAGGGCTAGGTACAGGGAGGCCTGCTGCTGTATCAACAAGTACTGATGTTGCATTTCCTTTGCAAATGACTTATCGCTAAGGAGTCGGAGGGGGGCTCCATGTGCTGAGCCCTTTTTGAAATCGTTGCACTATAATTTGAATTTTTCGTCACCATCCATAACTGAATCTCTATTGACTTGTTACCCTGGCACTAGCGATACATTTTTGACATGACCCAATGTGTGTGTGTACGAAGTGCTACATCAATTGCTGTCGGCCAACTGTTCAGTTTCCAGAAGCTTTTGAACCAAAATAATATCGAAAAGCTCATCGAAATCATTAGTGATTATTTACTTAAAAACTTCGGATGTTTCCTTCGTTAATATTCATTATTTATCCATGTGCAATATGAGATTAGAACTAATCTTGTGTTTGTTATTGTTGAAGGAACGGTTCAAGAAGACTTGAGAACATGGGGTCATGGACACCTCTGAATGCCCTAAGCATGCTTTTCAGCCCCTTTAACCTGAAACGTTGCTGTTTCTACTGCTTCTGCTTATAAACTTCTTTCTTATAACTATTAGTTATTATCATTATAGTAATTTAGAATAGTATATTAATACCTACGGACATTTACTAACTAACGGTTTGAACTACATTCTATAAATTCTTTCAAATTGCATTTTCTCAGTCACACAATGAACAATAAAAATGACTATTTTAGTGTTTCCGATGCATTTCCTCGTGAGACTATAAAGATTATAAAATATTATTTTAAGATATGTGTTGTTCTTTTAAATAAAAAATACAAAATGTTTACTTTGATAAAAGATTTCAAAGTATAGCTTAACTCTTAAAAAATTTAAATAAATAAAATAACATTTTTCGCATTTTTTGAGGAAAAAAATTAAAATCCAAGCAAAGAAATCTAAGATGAAAAGAAATTAAAAATTTTTTTTAAAAAAAAACTTGTTTTAAAGCAACAAGATTATGCTAAAACATTAATGTGCTTAAAGAGTATTTATGGATTTATAAATTTGATTATATATATATATATATATATATATATATATATATATATATATATATATATATATATATATATATATATATATATATATTTATTTATATATATATATATATATATATATATATATATATATATATATATATATATATATATATATATATATATATATATACATATATATATATATTCACACACACACACACACACACACACACACACACACACACACACACACACACACACACACACAGGTTGGTCTAAGCTGGCAAGTGCGCTCTATGTGTTTTCACCGCCAATCCGAGGACCCAAATTATATACTAAACTTACAGGAATATTTTTACAAAATTTATTATTATGGTTTAAAATGTGATTTTAACAATCGTGTGACATAAATTATTTCAATATTTTTATTTTTTTCAAATATGTGTTTTCTCAAGGTAAGCGAGGACCTATGATACACACCTGTTACTGAGAACCTATGATACATACCTGTTACTGAGAACCTTTCATACACACTTGTTACCGAGGACCTCTCGTACACACTTGTAAGTGCGGACCTTTCATACACACCTATAAGTGCGGTCCTTTCATACACACCTGTAAATGAGGACCTTTCATACACACCTCCAACCACGGACTTCTCATACATACCTGCAAACGTGGATCTCACAAACACATATGCAAATTAGGATAATATATGCATTCTTTTAAAAGATAATATTATGTTGTAATCTGTATCTTAAGATAGATTTACTTGTTTCATCAATTTAGCATAAAACTTTGTTTTAAAATCCTACAGAGAGAATCTCAAAAGAAAACGATATATTTTTCCACACAAAATGCAAGAGGTCAATAAAAACAATGCTTTAACGAGAATTTATTCATCATGTATAAAAAGTGCAAGGATGATATGACTGAAAATTATAATATTTCTACCATTGAATAATATTTTAAGAAAAGTTTTTTTATTTTTATTATTTATTTTATTTTTATTTTTATTTTTTTTTTAAATCCTGATTGTGTTCCTGAAAGAGTTAATGAACACTTGGAAGGATTTTTTTACTAAGCAGTAAAGTAATTTATCATTGGAAAATATTTTATGTGGATACATGTTTTCGCTCCCAACTAATATTTTTCAGCAATAAAAAATAAGTTTTATTAAATTCCAAAAAAAAAAAAAATCATTTAAATATTTTATAGATATTTTTTTATATTTGCTTTTTAAAAAATAAATATTTCTAATACAACTTTTAGTTTAAATATTTAAGATGAAATTTATTAGTATTTTTTGAAATCATAATAAGCATAATTATTAATTCAATCTCTTGAAGAATGAGTAATTTTAATGTTTAACATTAAAATTATGAAAGAAAGAGTGTAAAATGTCATTCAGTATATATTGGTTTTATAATAATTAGTATCTAAATAACTAATTATAATTAGATCAATTAAATAATTTTAAATATTGTTGACTAAATTAATAGATATATTCAAAAAATGTATTTTCATAGGCATAAATTAATTAACAAGAAAGAAATTTTTACCAAATTTCTACAATGATAACTTTAAATTAATGTTATCAGTTGTTAGAGCTATTTTTTATTTACCATACTGAAAAAGCTGATTTCTCGTATTGTCGTGTCATGTCACGTATATACATGTCACTTAAAATTGTATTTCTTTGATAAATATTAGAATTTATTTGTAAAAATTTATTTTGAATATTTTATTTTGAAGCATTAATTTACGTTGTAACTTTAATAAAAGCTTTTTTTTTTTAAAAAAAAGAGCATTTTTCAAACACTTAAAAGAATACCTTTAGAAATATTTTTTTTCTTTAAGAAAAATGTTTTACTTCCTTATGAAAATAAATGTACTAACGCCATGAGTACTTTTGTATTCAACACCAGAAAGGGTGCTTTCTGTTTCCCACTACCTGTTTCGTTAATCAGTAGCTACATAAAATTACCCCTCGAAGTTTCTGAGTACGGGCGGAGGAAGAAAAGAAATGGTCACCGAAAATGACACCGGAATCCCCCTTTGACGACCTTATCAGGCATTGAGGGAGAATATATTTCCCCTCTTCCGCTGATATAGAAGAAAACATACATTTCAGAGTACGGTTTTTAAAAATCATAATAATAATTTTATTATTAATCCTAATAAAAAGTTATGCATTGCCTCGCACACACATTGAATGATTTTTTTTTGTTTCATTAAATGGTCAAAAATATCATGAATGTTTAAATATAAAATTGAAAACATGAATTAATAAAAATGTATGTATCTATCATTTCAATTGCCTGTATAAAAGAGCGTGAGCTTTGTAAATTTCGTTTTAATAATATTCAGTTAGTTTATTAAGATTGAAGTTCACACATTTATTAGTTTTTCAATAGCGTTTCAAAACGTGAGTCAATAGCAAACAGCCTTTATGTGAACTCCTGACTTAATTAGTTCTTATTCTGTCAGCAAAAATCAAAAGTTTTTAAAGCTAATAACCTATCATGATATAGTTTACAGGTGTCAAGTTGTAATTTTTTTATTTTCCTCATCTTTACATAGATAAAATATTCCTTTCTATTTTCATGATTTCAATATTTTTTGACGTTATTTTAAGTATATATATCCTGATTTTTAACTTCTATATTTTGTTAAATAGCTCTTTTTAATTCCAATTACTTAATGTATTTCGTAATTAAACTGAGATTTCTTTTTACTTTAAATAAACTTCAAGTTATTTTCTACAAGTAATAATCTATTCTTTAAATTACTTATTGAATTTTAGATATGGAATATCAGCGTTACATCTGCTTGCATCTGATTCCTTCAAAAACTACTTATAATATTTTCCTTTTCATTTGTTCGTGTTCTCTAAGGAAATCAAATATTTAAAATTGATAATCAAAGATTAAGGAGAGTGTTGCAAAAAGGTTTTAATGTAAAAGAGCTTAATATAGTTGATTCGAAAATACCTCTGTATTATACAGTAATAAAATGCTTAATAAAGTTCTTCCTACTGGTTTATAAGTATAGAGGTACACTGAACGTCTATTTGACGGATCTAAAGTATGCCTCTCAAAGTTATTTATAGAAAAGAAAGAAGTCTATTTGAAGTATGCAAAATATGCAGTAATCGGGATGCGCAAGATGTCCAAATCGAAACGTTCGGATTTTAAATGGATGTACTACATTTTTTACTTAATCCATAAAGAAAATTTATACAAAAAGGGAAATAAAAAAATTCTACTTATAGTATCATACTATTTCTATGTAAGTCGCAACAGTGATAAGGAAGATGTTTAATGGATACTCCATATTACTTTTAGAAGCAACTAGGAATCCACATAAAATAAAATTTCTCGATTATAACTGAACCGCAAACGGTTATTTTTGCATGAACGAAAACCGGAATTCATATATTTTATTTTAATTTAAGAGGAAAGAAAAAATACAGTTTGAAGTCTTGATTCAAAAAGATTTTCAACTTCAACTTTTTACATAATAAAGATAAGGGGCTTATTTATTGTGGACAGTATGAGGCTTTCTAATTGAGGCATTAGAAGTCCTTTTCCTTGTCTTGGAAGTCTTAGAAGTCCTTTACTATTATTACTTTCTTTTAATGCCAAAATCTCATCTAATGTTTTCTCATTCTTAATATTTTACTATTAGGTTGGTGCGTATGAAATGTCGGATTCTTAAGTGATTGTATAAAACTGCATATCTTTCTTCAAAAGCTGTTTATTCAATCAAAGTATGCTCCATTCGCTTCAATACACTTCTCCCAACGAGATTTTAAAGCGTAGATGCCTGTCTTAAAAAATTTTGGTCTTTAGAATTAATAAACTCTGATATCGAGTTTCTTAGACTGTCTTCATTTTCATAGTGTTTGCCCCTTAAAAACAGCTCTAAATGCTTGAAAAAATGAAAATAGGTCGGCGAGAGATCCGGTGAATATGGTGGATGCTGCAATGATGAGCATACGTTTAACCGATCCAGCTTATTTCGCTCTGTCAGTGCGTGCGGTACCCACTTGTCCATCTTCTTAACCTTGCCAATCTCAGAAAGGTGTCTCAATAGCGTTGTATGGTCAACTTTCATCCTGATAGCAAGTTCCCTCGTGGATACGGCTGGATCCACTTCCACTAGAGCCTTCAGGTCATCATTCTTCACAGACATTTTGGGTCTTCCGCGCGGCTCATTTTGCAGTGAAAAATCGCCAGTCCGAAATTTTTCGAACCAACGCTGCACTTTCCGATCGTTAACCGTATTCTCCCCAAACGCTTGGTTTATGTTGCGTGCAGCTTTTGCAGCACTATTACCAAGTTTGTACTCATATAAGAAAATGACGCGAATGTCGGCAGAATTCATATCGGCAATAAACTCAAAAGAAATAAAAAGGGAAGACCTTCGAGAAAACCTATTTTGCTGAAATGAGTCTCTGGCAATGGACAATACGAGTATGAATGAGGTTATGCCAAATACAAAAGTATAACGAAAACAGGGAGGAAAACGTCCGCATGTAAAGAGAATCCGACATTTCATACGCACGAACCTAATATTTTCATATCTTTCTTATCAAAAGTATGGCATTTGCTTTACACTTAACAGCACAACTTTTTTAGACAAATCTCGCGTACATAAAATGAATACTCAAAAATAACTTTCATTTATATAAAAGTGAATCTTACAACTTTTATATTTACATTGTTATATCCTCCGTGTTTTTTATAAAAGTATTTTGTTTTCCGACTGAATTCTTCCAAAATAGAAGTCTTTAAAATAACCTCACAAAAGTTAAATATATTCTTAAAAAACAAAATGTTAAAAAATTTTTTAAATAACAAAATAAAAATATCTATAAAACTACCAATATTACACATATGGGTTGTATCTCAGTTCATTATATTTTTTACATTTTCTTCAATAAAGTAAATAAATGTCTAGATGTTTGTAGAAGTATATATATATATATATATATATATATATATATATATATATATATATATATATATATATATATATATATATATATACATACATATAATCTCATATAACTTACAAAATAATTTGAAAAAGGACTGACTTTGTTTTAAAATACTGTGTTATTCTCATGAACATGTTTTCTTTCTTATATTTTTGATTTTTATAATAAAAAATATTACTTTTGTAAAAATCTATATTGAATTAATTTCCTCTAATTTTGGGTATAATTTTTGGTATTCTGGTTTCAGTATCAGAGTCAGTAATATATTTGATCGGGGAACTATATATATATATATATATATATATATATATATATATATATATATATATATATATATATATATATATATATATATATATATATTATATATATGTATATATATATATATATATATATATATATATATATATATATATATATATATATATATATATATATATATATATATATATATATATATGTATATGTATATATACAGAACAATTTATAGTAATTCAATCCTAAAATCTACTTTTAAATGATAATAACGAATTTAAAGTTAAAATACATATAGCCATTTTCTCAATCCAAACGGCAGGAATCTAACATGCACTATTTACAGAAACCATTTCTGCTATTCATATACATATGCCCTTTTAGTGAGAAAAGGTTCCTTTCTCGACAAGGAAGCTGTTTCCCGCTCTGTCACGAAACAGCGGGATTCTTATGGGGAGAAGATTTTCCAAGAATTTCCCCTGTCTTAAGTTACCGTCATGTAAGATGAAAATCAGTTAAGTTTGGCCTTAAAAATATTGGCGTTGTACAGTAATATATATGGTATAGTTAGAGTTGTGGTCAGAGCTTGATTTGCAGAAATTAAAGATAATTTGAATTAAAATTAAAAATTCTAATATGTACGCGTTATTCACATGCTAAAGATCAACAATCATAAAGCTGGCTTAAAAAATAATAATTTTTTGAATACTGTGAAAAATTCTTAAGAAATTACGAATAGACTGTCTTTTGAAATTGTTTGACAATTGCTAAGGTTAGCTGAATTACATATAATCGTTCCAACTCAAAGAATTTTTCTTAGTGCAAAAAAAAAAAAAAAAAAAAAAAAAAAAAAAAAAGCAAATTTTGCTAATTATATTCAATAAAAATCTTTTAAGCACTGCTATATTATATTATATATAGCAGTTTATAACGTCACACTAAAGTAGGAACAGTAAAAATCTGTATTTTCTGAAAAATAGGTTCTTTTGCTGAAAAATTTGTTGTGATATTTTGCTTACAAATCTGTTATTCTTGGAATGAGCAATTTTTTTTAATATTCTTTTATTTGAGAAAATTTAAAATACGTTTTTTTCTATGACACATATAGTGCTGATATTTGTAAAAACTTTGTTCAGTAATTGTTTTTAGATTATATATTCTGGTTTCTCTCCGAAAATGATAATTTTAATGCTGCTGTTATATGCAGCTCAACGATGAATGGCAAAAATTCTTCTACGTTACAGTGGCACAATAATGATATTTATCTCTAATATTAAGTTGTTAATGAAGGTGGCTGACTTATAAATAAAGAAAATGAAATTAACAACTCTTTAAGTGGCTTGTCTATTTTTTTCACTCACATTTAATAATTGACATATTTTTTGTGAAAATATAAGAAAACTCTCAAAGCATTTAGGAGATATTTATCATTTTGTAATAAATTTAAATATAAGGTATATTATATTATCTTTTCCAAATCTGCAGTAATTAAAATTTCTTGAATAACATGTTAAAAAAAGATTTCAATTTATTTGATGTTCCTTTTCAAAGAAATCACAAGTAGCAATTTTTTACAGATATGTATATGTGTATCCTTGGACCAAATATTATTTAATAAGAAATTTTATTGCACTTATTTAGGATAGATATATATTATCATAAGTTTCATATATTGCATAAATATATGCTTGATAGGCTTAATACTATAAAATAATTTTACTATTTAGATAAAATTAAGAATTAGAATATCAAAATTATTTATTCAGCTTATTTTATGCGTGAATCAGTAGAGTCCGTATTTTGCTAATATTCTATGCAAAAGATTTCCACTAGTAATCAGCAAAACGAATGGACACTTCCTGTTTGTGAATGACTCAGAAACAGTACGCCGGAAAAAGGGACCACTCGTGATTTAGTTCCCACGGGTTTCCTCAGAAATGAATTGTCCAAAATGTGGTCAGTTTACTTCCTGCCAAACAGCAAGAGAAAGAAAGTTTCAAACTAAAATAACTGGGGTCATACATTCGAGTACTCAAAGTTCTGTGGGCTCTTGATTCAAATATAATTGCTGCTTTTTATATACAAAAATCGTCAATTCTAAAAAACTATCACCATAAAAGATTTTGGGGAAAAATATAAATCTCGGTCTTTTAATGGAAAGCGTATTTGCATATTTAAGTTTTATATATTTAACAAAGAAGAACAAACAACTCAAAACTTGATAAAGATTTTGACAGCTAATGATTTTTTTAAAAAATATTAAAAACATATTTAATCGGGAGTTTTAAAACTCACTTTATTGGTTTAATAATAATATTCTAATAATTAGATATTTGAAGTGAAATATTTTATTACATTAACATTTTTTACGCACATAAATTTTTTTGTAACTTTTCCCCTTCAGTGAAACATAAATGCTTCGAAATATACATGTGTAGAAATGCAAAATTGAATTAAAGAATATTGAAAAGAAAGTAACTTTATAAACATAATAGAGTTAAATTTGTTTTTTAGTCTATCATTAGAAAATAAAAATATGCATCCAATTTTGCTTACAGCAAGTAAATATTTTTAAATATTATTGACTAAATTAATAGATATTTTCAAAAATTGCATTTTGGTAAGCATAAATTAATTAACAAGAAAGAAATTTTTACCAAATTTCTACAATGATAACTTTAAATTAATGTTATCAATTGTTAAAGTTATTTTTTACAACACAAAAAAGATTATTTTTTGAATTAGAACTATTTTATTGAAATCATAATGCTTATATTAATATTAGAATTCATTTTTAAAAAATTTATTTAATAACTCATAAAAAAACACGGCATAGTGTTTATTTATAAAGTGTATTTCATATATGATAAACCATAAATTATAGCAATCATTAAATATTGAAAAATAAAAGAAGTAAATATTAAAAGTGTGTAAATTAATATATTGTTAAGTGACATTTACTTTGCATGATTTAGAAAATTTCACCTTTCACGGGATTTGTGCAAATGTTTATTGTTTTTCAAATAACAATTGCAAATTTTTATTCTCTCTCCATCATTTTAAATTATATTACAAAATCTTAGTTAAGAATATTCAATTTTGTCTATTCAAAGTAGGAATTTATAAAAATTTGACTTTATGATTGAGAAACTAAATAAATTTATTAGTATTCAGCCAATTTTCTTATACAAAATATATTTGGATTGAATGAATTCTCAAAATTCTGCATATTTTATAGAAACATTAATTTATGTGGAAACCCTAACAAAAGGTTTTTAAAACAAAAGACAATTTTCTAAAACACTTAATAAAATATCTTTTAAAGCTAGCAGTATTTGATATTTATTAATATCAAATGCCAGTTCATTCCTAAATGTAGTTTAGTGATTTAGTGCGAGTTCGACTGAAAATGATAGCACTTTTCCTTAAAACAGTAACTTCATGGTGACGTTATGTACATCAAACGCAACAAAATGATATTCTCATGCGAAATGAGGAGTAGCACCATTTCCGTTCTTTTTAAAAAAAAAAAAAAAAAAAAAAAAAAAAAAAAAAAAAAAAAAAAAAAAAAAAAAACCAAGATACATATATGAAATGATCATATTCTAGAGCTTTGTGATTGCTTTCATACATGGAATATTTTTATAATACATGAAATATGAGTCCCCCATTTCTGTGTAATATGAAGTCTTCAAAAAATACAGGAATGTCAAAATGGAGGATGAACAAAACTTAAGTGTAAATAGAAAATTTGATGCAGATGCTGTTAATTTGAAATTAGAAACATGTATGGTCAGAAAAAAAATCAAGAAAATTTATTTGTCTTAATCATTATATAATTGACTGTAAAGAGGAATAAAAAATTATTAAGTATGAACATCAGTTCAAATTTTCTTGAAAACTTATAAATTTTAAAGTGATAGCATATATAATAGAGATGGAATGAAAGCAAATCCATTGAAATAATCCGAAAAACCGGATTCAATGAACTAATCTATGTTTTTAGACCATCGAAAAGAAAAAATACGTTTTTGTTTGTTTGTTTAGATAAATGTGTTTACCATTTATTCTTATTCTCTGAAGTTAAATTCTGCTTGCTTATCTTATGCGAAAAAATATTGCAATAATTTCAGAATCATGTCTCATTCGAGCAGCAAATAAGAATTATATTTATATTTCAAATTTGTAACGCATGTTATTTGTTTGATTTCATTTAATATCGACTTTTGCTTATAAACATAAAGTAAATATGATATTTTGCATGCAAGCATAAACATTTTGCAGATTTGGATAGAAAGCTGAGAAAATATTTTAAATATCATTTCGTTGAAAAATAAATGGTTTTTAAGTTTTTTTTAACCAAAATAATAATTACACTATAAGTATAAATATGCACTTTCATTATTTACAAAACAGACAACTGGTATTTTTGGTCCCTTTTATTTAACATATATATATATATATATATATATATATATATATATATATATATATATATATATATATATATATATATATATATATATATATATATATATATATATATATATATATATATATATAGCGATATACCCCAACACTCAAACATCATGATTAGTTTTGCAGATGACACTTCCATTCTATCTATTGACTCTGACCATAATATTGTATGCAACAAGTTAACTGAGCATATGACTCAAATTTAGAAAAGACTCAGAGTCTGGAAGATTAAAATCAACTCCTAAAAATCTCAAGCAGTCCTATTTACCAGGAACAGCTGTAAAAAAATTAAAATTGTGATGGTCTAGAGATTCCCTGGCACCCTAGTGTTGTTTACCTAGGGGTTATAATGGATGAATGTCTCAGAATGAAGTATCATTTCATCAAAAATAAGAGCTAAATTCACGCAACTAAAATTATCATCTACCTCCTATTAGCCTCCAACTCTAAGCTTTTTTAGGAAACAAACTCCTAATTTACAAAGCCTATTTTAGGCCAATAATTACTATGTTTCTACAATTTGTGGAAAAGTATGTAATACTAACTTAAAAGTATTGAAGCCCAGCTAAACAAGCTTCTAAGAGTTATTTCTAACTCGCAATATTATTTCAGAAATGAGCGTTTTTAGAGCCAATTTTGGAATGACTATCATTAACCACTATATAAAATTTTCAGACTTCAATTTTTACAATAACCTGTGGAAAATAAAAAAACTCTGAAGTGATGGCACTTGAACCATAGAACCTTTACGAACTAAAAATTTTTCATAGACTAATTGCAGTCTTTCAACTCAAACCAAATACCAATATCTGAACAATTTAAATTAATAATACACAATTAAAAGTTTATATGGATACAACTAAAATTTTGCAGCTTATAGTTACATAACAGTGATAACATTATTGAATTAATAGATAATATGGTTCTAATTGCCTTACTGAATTGCTAATATCTTAAATATTCAATTAATTTGATCTTAACTTGAAAACCCTTATTTGATATCCATTTTCTATATATTATTATATATCAATAATTTGGTCACATTATTTTTCTTGTGTATATTAAGTATTAATAATGAATGAAAAATGTATGTTTATATTAGAATCATTGTATCTGATGGAATATTCCAGTTAATTCTTTTTGCCTTGCTATATACTTATGTAGTGTATTATTGACTGAAATTTCGTTTTAACACTGAGCTTAGAAATATGGATATAATCTCTTCTATAAGTCTGTAAATAACTTCAAGCAAGTTTTTGAATTGTGTAAATATTTATATATCTTATTAATAATAATTAAATATGTGTAATGTAAAGTCACCATGCAAAGCTTCTTGGGAGTATTTAAAATGTAATCTACTTGAGATTCATTACTCTTACTATTCATTCTGTCATTATGTGTGTATATAAAACTTAGATGCCTACCAATAACTACAAAAAGAGATAAAAGACCCTTAGGTAGACACCGCACTATTTCATTATGCTAACAGAGGGTATCTGTCAAGTGGAGGGGTTGAAAGAAATCTTTTCTACTTCCGACACGTTTAAAACCAGTTTCTTGACTCGACGACTCCTGCACTTTCATTTTGTCAGGCTTCAATGGTTCCCTTCACATTGTGGTCCTTCAGAATAATTCGTCACAGAAAATTTATTCCATGTTAAACTCTTTTTTAGAATTAACGCTAATAAATTTTGATTCAAAATTTAAATTTGTTAACACTATATATAATTTTATTCTACTTGAATGGAAACACTACCATCATTTTTTCCTGGTTAATGAACACTGTGTATATATATATATATATATATATATATATATATATATATATATATATATATATATATATATATATAATGCAAGATTAGAAGAATCATATAAGCGAAAATTTTGAAAAGTACAAGAATAGATAAAAACATTTATGTTTAGCAATACATTCAGCGCAAAAATTTTAAAATATATATTGAACGTTTTTCCCTCTGTTTAATATATTTCGTATTTTCAATGCATTATTTCCCAATTGGTATTTTAAATGTATTATTCTCCATCTAATATTTGATTATTAATTTTATGTTGTTGTTTCTAATGACACTTGGACAAACCAAGCTCGCTATGCCTTTGGCTCTGTGAATATAAGTCAGAGGGGAGCGTCGTTCATTTTAATTAAAGCACCATATAGGTGAAAGTTATAGCAAATTTTTTTCATTATTATCAATTACTTTTTGTCGCTAAAAATAAAATGAAAACACTTCCATTCATAAATTGAGATGCGGTAGATATTTCTGAAAGTTACCTTATAGTTGTGTCAGTGTTTCTTACGTAGTACGTAGTTTTAATTTCTGTTTACAATGAAAATAATCACGGTTTTGGTTTTTTAAAATTATTCAATAAGCATAGTTTTATTAAAGCTTAAAACACTGCAGATAAAATTTACTCATAATATAAAGATAATGTTTTTTTGCTAATGCTCTTATTAGAATTGTATAATAATATTTTCTGAGACTAATGCGAGTATATTTTGGAATGTACTATTTGAATTGAGAAATGAACATGAGAAATGAACAAATGTATATCATTGAGAAATGAACAGAATATTACTATTTAATGTATGACAAATGTAATTTTATTAAACAATCAAACTGAATGCTATATATAAAGTAGAAATTCAAGATTTGTCTGGCTACAATCATTGTTCAAAACGTTTCATAATTAGTTACAGAAACACGCAGAAAGGAAAAGTCCATTTTTAAGCTTTTTCCTTAAAAGTGAAAGATAAAAAAGCATATATTTAATCCATTCAATATAGAATTTTGTCATAAATAAAAATACTTAATTCAAAAGAAAACAGAAATCATTTCTGTATTTAACACACAGATTACTTTGAATCTTTTTCAAATGCAACTTCGGCAATTTGCATGTACTTACTTATTAAAAGAAATATTTGTTCAAAATATCTTAATTTACATTTTTAATACCGGGCATGCTGTTTTTAAGAATATTTTTTTAAATATTCAGCTAGTTCATTGCTTACCATTTTTATTATAAGTAATTGCAAATTCATTACTTTAAAGAAGTCTGTAATTATTTTAAACAATTATTTCAGAAAATTATCTGTAATAAATTAATATACTCTATATCATAGTTTTTGAAACAGTCTAAATTTGTTTTACAAACGCATGCATGCAATCTTAAAATTCTTATAACATTTCTTAATTTGGTATGAACGAATGGAAAAAAATCGATTGCTTATTGATAAGTATAGAATTTATGGTAAACACATTTACATTTTCATGAAAATTATGTTTAAGATTAAAAAAATTACGATTAGAATTAAGATTCCTCACGGTGAAAATGACTCTCTCCTTTCAGTCAAGGGGGTAGGAAATGTCATCTCACGCCGGCGTAGGAGCTGTTTTTTGAAACGGGCTCAAAAGATTAAATAAGACTTCATATTGTTTTATTTTAAATGTTTCTTGTAAATAAATTGCGTATACTGTCTGGACTAAGCAAAAATACAATTTAAGTTTTAAAAAATTATAAAGTATTTTAAGTGTTGTCGATAGTTAATTGCTACAAAATTTTATAGCAAATTTAACGAAAATTGAAATACTATAATAAATAATTCTTTTGGCTCTTATTATTGCTAATCCGTGTATATTTTTGTAATATGCATGTAAAAAAGTAAATATTTAAACAAATATTAAACTTTTTAATTGTTTATTTAAATTTTTATATTGCGAATTTGGAGTCAAATAATGAAAAGATTGCTGGAAGCTCATCCTGAGAAATAGTATTTTTAAAGCCAATCAGAGAAAAAATAGTTTGTGGTTGGTAAGGGTGCATATCTGAAAAAATCAAGAAATGTATTTGTCTGATTGGAGAGGTTTTTAAGAATCTGGAAAAAATCATTAAAATCTTATCACATTTTGCTTTCCAAGAAACGTACTTATCGTCACAGCAAAATTTATATTATTTATTTTACTAATAACCTAATGCCACATGTCTCAGCTGTATAATGATTGTTACTACAATATCGCAGATAATAACATTAAGACAATAATAGCATTGAAACTATCATATTCTTTTCAATGATATATTTTAAATCTATCTAGTTCTATGCGAAAATATATTAGAGCTGATTCTAAATGTATATTTCACTTATAGATTATTATATAATTTATTTCATTTTCTCATTCATAATTTTCATTTGTATATTTATTTTCGTTAATATTTTTCAAAATAATTCCCTCTAAGCTAGTTTTGTGAAAATAATATTTTTTCTTCTATGGACATAATTCTCTGGAAAAAATATTGCATATGAAGGTAAATTTTCGTTGGTTGGTTGGGTTTTGTGGCACTAAGTCCAAATAAAACAAGCTGACCCAAAGTGAAGTTTTAGATGCGGACTTTATTTTCCAAACCAAATAACATTAAATATTTTTAAAAAGATCTTACCATACCATTTAAAGTTTTTACCGTTAATATATACTGCAAAAATATAAAATCAATATAATATATAGAATAAAGAACCGTTAATATATACTGCAAAATTATAAAATATTAAATGGGGTTTGTGTACGATAGTTAAAATTAGATAAAATGCTTAAAATCGATTGCTTTTACGCTCAGAGATTGAAATGGCTGGGTTCCCGTAGCAAATGTTCTAAGCTTAAAATATAATGGTTAAAAAATATGCACAGTGGCATTAATTAAAATCTGGATAGATGATTGAAATATGATGCACTGTATATGTCTTACACACACAACTAAATTCTACAAAAAATCCTACCCAGAAACACTTATTCCTTAAATGACTTAAAAATAGTTATTTGTGTGTGAAACGCTTATGACCGATACGAAGACGAGTCAGTTGGACATGTGTGATTCGGTATAGACCAAGGGTAAAGGTAAAGGTAAAAGAATGACTAATGGGAAGATCGTTAAGATTTTTTTGCAGAATTGCCTATTACAGAACTCCTGTCAAAGTGACTGTATGAAATGTTTAAATCTATTTCTTACATCACATAGATGGAACTAAAGATAAAGTGGAAATAATTGCAGACTTAGCTGTCACATTAGTCTTCTCATTTCCATCTATATATATATATATAATATGTGTGTGACTTGGTATCCAGGAAAGCAATATATTAAAATACTTGAACACTACCGAAATAAAAGATACAATTTCTCATAACTTCTAAAATAATTCTACTTTCAGAAAATACGTAAATGTATGCCCATTTTTAGTATGCAGTTGCTTAAGTGCACGTGATATAGCCTTAGCCTCAGCAATGAAGATGAAGTAGGGCTTGTGGAGATATTAGCTAAAAGAAATATTAAGAAAAACAGCACAGCCAAAGTGCCTAGCAGTTTTGGATCCACTTATGAATACAGGACTCTACATAGCACACGGATAGCGTTGAAATGCATAAAACTGTTGAAAAATAGCAGAAGTTACGTCCGACTTTTTATGGTCTTCAAAAGAATTGAGTAAGGTGATGTGTACATCATACCAAGGTGGGTGTGCGAATAAGTTTGTAGAATCATCACATAGATGAGACAGCAAAAGCTAAGATTAACACGAGTGAGAAAAGATTGAATGTTGCATGGTCTTGCTTTATATAATCTCTTAAGAGCAGAATTATGAACAATAGAACGTAAGAGATGATGAGGTGAGGATACAATTTTTGAATAATAATTAAGAGACAGGTCTAAGAGTAACTGAAGGCAGATTAAATATAGATTATTGATGAGTAATATGTGAAAGGAATCAGAACATATCTTTACAGCAGAGTGATGAAATGTGTCCAATCTGCCTAAATTCTATTCTAAGACGGAAAATACAGACGGCTATCCATTAACAACACAGCCGTAGTCAATGGGTGATAAAATTAATGGCTGGTACATTTAAAAGAGTGATTTGTGATCTGTACTCCAAAATGTAATCGGAATTGCCTAACAGATATTATAAGAAATAGCCAACAATTCTTCCACAAATGTAAAATTTGAGAAAGGAAAGTTAATTTTCTATCGAAAATTATTCCAAGGAATTTTATATTATCAATCACAGGAATAAGTCTTCTGTTTAAGAGAAGCAAAAGATCATGGTAAATATTAGTTTTCTTGCAGAAATGATCACAGCAACACTTGCTAGGAAGTAGACTAAAACCATTCTGTGCACATCAAGTAGCAAGATTATATACAATTTATTCATTTGTATGCCATTTAAATACATATTTGATCTAAGAAATTCATATTATATGAAAGAAATTTTTAAGTTGTCAACATGTAAACTAGAATGAACAGAAGATAATTGTTGTAGGATGTTGTTGATGAAAAGATTAAAAATGGTTAGTACTTATGGACATTGCGATCTGTACAAACATTTCTAGGCATTTACATTTGAATATTTTTTTAATTTCTTTTTATATATTTAATTCTAACTAAATATAAGAAAACGCATTCTCTTGATTCTGCTTAAAAACAAACACTCCTGAAACTGCCCATTTTACAAGATTTTCTATACGTCAGGTGGTTTTGAAAGTGTCTTTGAATTTTCACACTGCTTCCTCAGTGATTTATGATTACTCACTTACAGGAAGTAATCAAGGCATATTTTAATTCCTTTCTTTATCCCCGCAGGGATTTAAAATATAAAAAAGCTGAAAATGTCATTTTCGATAAAATTTACGGATTACTTAAATATGTAAATTTTCATCGTATTTGGGAACAATTAATTAACTTTAATTTTGTGTATTTGCCCCGAAAATTATCTTAAATAATAAAATAGGTATGGGATAGTATACTTATATATATATACTCCCAGAAATAAAATATATTTTCTTTACTATAACTGATAAATATGGTTTGGAAATTAAATCAGGGAAAGACGATTGGAATAATGAAAATTTGAATCAAATGAGCAAATTAATATGATTAACAAAAATTATCTTGTTATTTAGAAAAACTAAAACAGAATAATGGTGCAAAAAATTAATTTTGAAATTTGAATATTATTAAAAAAATTCAAGAAAAGTGTTAATTTTAAAAATGGACATATGGGTATCCATATTTAAATATTAAAATTTAAATTGAATAATGACTTGTTAGGAAAATATATAAGAAAAATGGATTAACTGATTTAATAGAAATGAAACTAAAATAGTTTGAACTAATAATTCCAAATGGAATCCAAACAATTGTACCGCACATGTATATCAAGATATATATTTCTTCCTTGAAGATTTCAATATGAATAAATTTATTGCATTTACTGATTGTGTACATAAAAATTGCAATCAGTTGAATGTATGAGGTTTTTAACACAAAATATGTTGAATTAATTGTTTATTCAATTAAAATTAATTGAATAGAGTCTCAGTTAAATTATATTTCTTGTTCAGTTTTTACATTTTAATGAGGTTCTCGTTAGCCTGTATGTATGTGATGCCCTCGATTGCCTGTGTGTATATGATGAGCTCGTTTGCCTGTGTGTATGTGATGAGCTCGTTTGCCTGTGTGTATGTGATGAGCTCGTTTGCCTGTGTGTACGTGATGCCCTCGATAGCGTGTATACACACACGCTCCATGGCCTCCATTGCCTGTGTGTATGTGATGCCATCGATAGCCTGTGTGTATGTGATGTCCTTGATTTCTGATATGTATATGATTTGAAATAAGAAATTTTAATGTATGAAACAAAAATTAATTTTTATATTTATAATTCAGTGGACTGGTAAAGTATACAGTAAAATCCTTTCATAAGAGTTTATAATAAGAATGTAACGTAATGATATTATGTGTTGAAAATTTCTGAACAAATTTAACTAAAAACGTTTTGTAAATTTTCATTTAACATAAATTTTAATTCTTTAATTATTTATTTATAAATAAATAAATAAATGTTAATGAAAAAGCAGAAAAATATAAATATATTTACATTTTATTTTTAAAAATGTAATTTGAACAAAACATAACACAGTCATTAATATTAAAGTGTAAATTAAAAACTGTATATCTAATTAAGCAAAATTAAAATTATACTTCTTATTATAGCATTTGGAATTTTTTCAAATGAAGAAAATTTTTCAATACTTATAAGTGAAAAAATATATATAATTAACATTTATAATATCTGGTACATTTAATAAAATTAACTTTTTATTAAAAGAAAAAATATATTTAATTAATTTAAAAAAAATTCCTTTACTTCTCAAAAGGTCTGCTATTCCTTAAAAAACAAGCCATAAAATTTTAGGTAATTAAGTTTATTTAAATTTTTAATTTACTTATTTTTTTTAAAAACATAATAATAATTATACTCATCTACTAATGTACTAAAGAACTAAATATATGAGTTTTTATGAAATTATCACAATGAACGATATTATTAGAAAATATTTGACATACACAATGTACATTTTTTCGGTTGTCTGAGGACACACTCACAACCCGGATTTTACCAGACCACCGAGGACGTCACATTTTACAAGATACACACTTTTGATACACACATACACAAGTTTAATGCACAAGGTGCAAACCGAGGACCCTTTTAAATGTCAACAAAAATGATAATTAAAAAATAAAAATATATAATTTAGACTTAAAACAAACAAAATCAAACAGAGATCTTTCTTAAATTTCAACAAAAATTAAAATTCAAGATGAAATTATGCAATTTCTACACAAAAAAAGGAAAATCAATGCGAGGACGTCCTCGGATCTGCAGACGCCCTCGGTTAGAAGGTGTGTATACACACTATTGTCCCCCCTTTCCACCTCTTGCGAACACACACACACACACACACATATATATATATATATATTTATATATATATATATATATATGTATATCTATTTAATATGTAAGTAAATTAATTAATAATAATTAAAAATTTATTTATATGATTATGATGATTTATTTGAAACTCCCAGGCAAATTTTGCGATCCGTAAACAATTAACATTCTCCATAAAAAAAGGCATTAGTTGGCACTGCATTTCAATGGACCCAATAACTGATACAAAGATCTCATCTTCCAATTATCATGCAACATACTACAATATATATGCGCAGAAAATATCTTTAAATTCTATAAAAGATAATTCACACCGCATTCATGAAACAGGACATATATTATGCAACAACACACAAAACTCCATGTAAGCCATCAAGATATACACAATAGCGGAAGACGCAGACTGCACCTTAGGTGCGACTCTCCCGTCACCAAGCGCTTCATCATTTTAGACACGGTCAGGAGACGATGTCACACCTGAGCTGGCACTCCTCCTCTGCACATCCATGTCTGACGAACTTTGGATGTCACTGATTAATGCGGTCCCCAACCCATGGAACTCCAGCAACCCACTGAGGGCAAATGTGTGATCAACGCAAAAAAAAACGATGCCTCACTTCGCTGCTCTGAACGAGAGACGTTGTAAAGCCATTGGACCTCCCTGGAGCTTATCAAGACATGAAACTTCGAAACAGGGAATGGCTCATAAATAGAACTTTAGCTTTTCAATAATCTTGTTTAAAGACTGACTATGCGATGAAACTGCATTCTAGAGAATGGAAAATACAAGGTTCGATTCCGGTTATAGTGTTGTTAGCGGAGTTTCGTTTCTTTTTCCAACTTACATTTGTGTAGCAGTGATTGCTTGATAGCTTCGGGGGTTGAGACGTGTTTATGTTAGTCTGTGACATCTGAATCCCTTCTGCTAATGTGGTGTAAGCGGGGAAAGGAGGATGACAGCTCAGGTGAGAACTCGTGTCCTACCGTGGCTCATAATAACGAGGTACTTGGTGACGGGCAGCTATTCTAAGCCCTATAACCTTAAGGCACAATACGAGGCTCGCCTGCGCAGATATGCTTGGAGGCATCTTCTTCTTCTTAGAATTGGGTTTGTATGTCATTGCGCACCTCTGCTTTTATCAGCATTTTGTATCATTTAACTCCAAACCCAATGTTTCCTAGTTCCAGTTACTTGGGTCACCCACTTTATTAATAAAGTCTGATAATCCTTTAATGGAGTCTAGGTGTAACTCTCTAGTATGGATGATGCCTAAAGAAGTTAATATAGGGAGGGCAAGAGCCTCGCATTCATAAATGATATGCTCTGCCGTTTTCTCTTGCGTATGACATTTCCAGCAGATAGGGTCCTGCTGAAACAGTCCCATCTGGTCAGAGAGTCAGTCATGCTAGCGATAGCTTCCTGACTTTCACCAGAAGAAGATGGTTTGGAGGTCATTTCTACCTTAAGTGAAGGAATCATTACTACCCTTTTACTAGAATGCCTCTGAGTTCCCTTGTCTTTTTCTGCAAGGTCTACTTCAGAGGCTTCACCTGCAAATGCAGAAAGGATTGTTATTTCTTGTGTCTTTTCAGCCACAAGATAACAACTAATAAGCTCAGGTAATATAAGTCCACCCAGCATTGCCTGAGTTACTGGGCAACGCAAATTACTCTAGAAGTTTGCCAGGCAACTAGAGGCTCCGTTAAGACACCAATACCGCGGTGCCAATTAGCCCTAGCCACGGATCGCATAACACCAGGGTTTATGGGAGCTGGTTCGCGGTCTGTGATTCTATATTCAAGGCTATCCTGTCATTCCTACAGGACATTCGGCGATCCACCACCTGCCGACGCGCCTGTTAGCTGCTCAAGCCCCAGGAAGGTATGCGTACCCCCTGGTTGCAGGTTGTAGGCATTATAAATGCCGATGACTCCTGGATAGCTGCACGAAATTTAAGTTGCAATGAAAATAAAAACAAATGACAAAGAAATTAAACAATGAAACTTTGATTGAACGTAGATATGCTTCAATGAAAAAAATAATGAGATCTTATGATAAATGGCTTTTTATATACAGCATTGAATGTCTTTGGTCAAGCTTTAGTTCTCATTTCTTTTAAATACCTTCATATTCTTTGGTTTTGTGCAATGCAAGTTGCTTTTGTTTTTATTGTTGTTTTGACATAACTATCTAAAATAGTTAGAATAAGTAGCAATTAAGTTAATTCATCATGTGGTTGCCTTTGAATGCAAAATCTACTTTAATGTGATCTATAGTTACTTTCATGTAATAAAGTAATGCGTCAGAGCTAATCATTTTTTTTGCCAAATCAAATGTTTTAAAAAGAGAATTAAAATTTCATGTAAGATGTTCTTGTCCTGGGGCCTGAGCAGCTACTAGGCGCGTCGGTAGGTGGTGGATCACCGAACGTCCTGTAGGAATGACAGGATAGCCTTGAATATAGAATCAGAGGCCACGAACCAGCTCCCGTAAACCCTGGTGTTATGCGATCCGTGCCTAGGGCTAATTGGCACCGCGGTATTGATGTCTTAACGGAGCCTCTAGTTGCTTGGCGAACTTCTAGAGTAATTTGCCTTGCCCAGTAACTCAGGCAATGCTGGGTGGACTTATATTACCTGAGCTTTTTAATTGTTATTTCGTGGCTAGAAAGACACAAGAAGTAACAAACCTTTCTGCATTTGCAGGTGAAGCCTCTAAAGTAGACCTTGCTGAAAAAGACAAGGGAACTCAGAGGCAATCTTGTAAAGGGGCAGCAACGAATCCTTCAATTGAGGTAGAAATGACCTCTAAATTATCTTCTTCTGGTGAAAGTTAGAAGCTATTCCTAGCATGACTGACTTTCTGACCAGATGGGACTATTTCAGCAAGACCTTATCTGCTGGAAATGTCATATGCAAGAGGAAACGGCACAGCATGTCATTTACGAAGGTGTAGCTCTTGCCCTCCCTAAATTAACTTCTTTAGGCTTCATCCACACTAGAGAGTTACACCTAGACTCCATTAAAGGGTTATCGGACTTTATTAATAAAGTGGGTGACCCGAGCAACTGGAACTAGGAAACATTGGGTTTGGAGTTATTGGTACAAAATGCTGATAAAAGCAGAGGTGCCAATGACATACAAATCCAATTCTAAGAGGAAGAAGAAGATGTTCTTGTGGTTGTCTCACTGGTTGGTTGCCTTTGCTCTCCTTCTTTAAATAAAGCTCCGAAGCTTTATCAGAGATAACGAACTCAATATTTTCTTCCCATAAGTTTATAATTTTTACAAGAGAAACGTCAACAATGTTACATGAGAAAACTCATTAGTTAAAGAGGAATAAATGTAATTTCTAAATATTTCCTACTTATCAAGAAAAGGAAGATATTTCTTTTAAAAGCTCTATGATGATTCAACTACAGTTCCAATAAAGAATATTTTCTTGTGTTCCCTTTGTATAAAATTGTATAGTTTCTTTTCTACAGATTTTAAAATTAACAGTGTTTAGAATTTTAAATATGTATATTAAAAAAGTTATACACTCATATTGAATCATTAGGTACTTTTTAATTTTATTTATTAAGTTTTTTTAGTAAGAATTTTTTTATATTGTTTGAATATTATAGTTTTTTTCATATTGTAGTAAAATATGCAGATGTTTTTTGCAATAAAATACTTTAAACAAGGGTTTCGGACAATCAAATGTTTCCTCGTATATTTTCATATTATTCGAATGCAGCATTTTTTCTTTTATAGCAATCTTTTACTTAATCATGAATTTAAGATATGAATTAGTATATTGAAATGGAATTAGTATGTGATAAGATACTAATGCCATTTCAATATACTATAGCAATAGTCGACTTTTGATAAATATGTAATTTTATCCACATGTTACTTTTAACAATCAAGATAAAAACTGAAATTTATTTTGAAATTAAAGAAGGTAAAATTTGATTTTTGTTCAGAAAATCTTTTTTACTAAATGATTTTCAAACGTATCAGCTTAAGAAATTTTGTTTAGTTGAATTAAAAGAAGAGAGTAATGCTGATACTAGAGGTAAATATTTTAGGAAACAATACAAAGATTTATTTCAACACATAATTTTCCTAATACTTTCAAAAACCATGAAATTCGCAGCTTCGATTACAAAGCTATCCTTATTACAGAATCTTATTCACAGCAAAGTTGTTGATGTTAATTCCCCCCCTTTATAAGTTTGCATCTTGTTAGAGATGTAAACATAAATTCACTATGCATAAATAATTAAGTGACAGAGAGTGTTGTCAAATTTAGGCTAAATTTTAATTCGATAGTAAAATTTAAAAATAAATTCGCATCACAGTCATTCGACTTTAACTTACTTTTGTGTCAATATTAATGTTGATTGTCTATCTTTTCTTTGAATATAACAAATGCAATTTGTTTGCCTCTGTTGTCTTTACTTCAAAAGAATTTATCTCAGATTTTTGGTTCACGCGTTTTAGGAATTTGATTTATTAAAAATAAAGTACGAATAATGAATTGAATGAATTATTATGCAAAAGTTGTTGAAGGCTTTTTAAAAATATAACAACATCATTAAGGGAGTGATGTTATTTATTTTCTTACTTGCGTTTCAGTTTATGATGCCATAAAAATAGACATTCATAGAAATAATCAAGTTTTAAAATAAGAGATATATGTTCGTCAGAAAATTTTTAGGACTACAAATATTTTCTTGGTTAAAAATCAAATCCTTGTTTTTTAGTAAAAACATGATTTTTCTTAGTAATATATATTTATACAGTTGTACACTAAACCGTACGATAAAACCTTGAAGGAAACGAAGCACGAAATTTTATGAGAATCATTTCTGTGTCTCAGAGAGATATTTTGGCCAACCCTTGTGAAAGTATGAGGAAAGGAGCTTCTTGGATGGATGGAGCAGCAATCTCCCTTTTCTCTCCATGTTGTTGTTGTTGTTGCTTATCCTCCATGTCTGACGGAGTCAGACTAGATCCACGAGTTCGTTGACTGTAAGGAAGTCGAAGACTAAAAGAGGATTGCTAAAGAGATCCTCCCTAGAGAGACCCATGCAATCCAAAAGATGCTCAGGAGAAGCCTGATGAATTTGGCACTTGGTGCAGGTGACGAAAGTTTTCCTGCCCTCGTTGAAAGTGAGGTACTTAACATGACCGCTAGCAAGTCTTGAGAGAACAGTCCGGGTACGTCTGTCACACGGGAGGTCAAGGGACAAACCCGGTTTTGATCCCTTGTACCAATTATGGGTGGGGGTGTTTTTCACTCCTCCGAGATTTTTGATTTTTCCCGGGAGTATAACTCCAGAAAGGTAAGTGTGGAAGAGGGAGTATTTGAAATCCTGCAACCCTCCTTAGCAAGATTATCGGCCATTTCATTCCCGTGGAGACTCACATGTGAAGGTATCCATTGTAAGTGAACATCATGATTAAGTGAAATGAGTTTTAATTTAAGCAGGATAGAGTTGCTGATCTTGTCGCCTACAATTATTAATTCGACCGTTAGAAAAAGTCTTAGGCAGGCAAACAAATTGGGACATAAATTGTTCTAATCATATAGAAAACAAGAATTTTAACATTTTTTAAAATTTACTTTTTATTCCAGTTCTTATGAAGGGTGATGAACAGTATGAAAAAGTTTGACGTCCAGTGGGTAGAATTTTTGCCAGTTTTTCTAGTCGAAGCGATTTTAGACGTGTATCAAAATTTAAACTTTTATATCTGTTTCCATAAATTTTATGTGAAATTGAATTATATGTATTAAATGCTTTCAACATTTTTCTATGTATTTTAAAGTCAAATATTTCAAAATTTTGTTAGTTTTTTCTGCCAATATTTTTAATAAACTTCATTGATGTGAATAAAATCGAAAATAGTTCCCTATTTATTAGGAATATATTTTTTATTACTATAAAAATGTATTATTTGTCCTCTATGAGAAAGCAGATTGAATGTGATGATAATATAACTCATATAAGTGTATTTATGTTAATAATAATTAAACCATTTCAACAAGATACAAATATTTATTGGAATGTTAAATGGTGTTACATTCGAACTGTTTGGCACAGTTTTAGAATTCTTAGAAATAATTTTGCTTTAAACTTTGTTTAACAATTTTTTTATATGACAATAAGAAAACAGAAATAAATATTAAGCAAAATTTACATAACAATAAAAGTGTTTTCAATAGAAACTTTGCATAAACATCTAAGCGAACATAATTAATTTTAGAAACTTTATATTAACAAAACATTTCATGTATTTATCATATAATACTTACACTGATTACTAACTATATATATACATAAATTTAGACATGGATACACGAGTCTTACAGGAATATATTCTTTTCATACATTTTGCTCAGGATTTCTGGTTCATATTCGTGATATGAGAAGTTTTCCTTATTAAGTACGGCAAATTTCAAAAACAATATAAAGCAAATACACGTAACGACGCATAATGTCAACAAATATATAATAGACTAGAATATGTAAAAAATATATTTTTCTGAAATGAGCATGATTAAAATATCTATCAAAACTCAAGCAATTGATTTAAAATCAAACTTTAATTTGGCACTTAAAATTTGTTCAAACTTGACAAATACTAAAAAGCTAATTATTTATATGATTTAAACAGTGGTAACAGGTTTTGTATATTCTTTCGACTGTGTAAATGACTAGTTTGGCTGTTTCTTTAAAATATCAGTGCCAAGGTAAATGAATTTAATGTTTACATTTATGAAAGTCAAAATATATTCATTACTTGAATACTAAAAGAATCCTAACTCTAATATCCTATTATTCCTTACTGAGCCATCCAATTGATAAAGAAAAACGGCTTTGCTTCAAAGGAACAGACTATGATTTGAATGAAAAGTTGAGGTTAGTAAATTTATTTTATTAGCATGAAGCTATCAAATGTATTGATCATTAGTAAACACAATGGAAATAAACAATAAATAAATTCAAGCTCAAATATTGTTTAATTATGTTATTATATGCGCCATTATTTCACGCATTAAATGGCTTCAATGAAATACATAAAATATAATTAGAAAAAAATTTTTGAGTTAAAATGATTTCAAGGAACTGCATTTGAAGATTTTTATAAAATTATGTTAAACTTGCGGTTGCTACTGAGGAATTATAATAATTAGTAATATTACGAAATAATAATAATTAATATTGTTGTTAATTATATTCGATTCTCATAAGTGCTTTATATTTTTTTATAATGCTTACACTAGTAAATGATTTTGCTTACAATAATTTTGATTAAAAACTAAATACATTTACATTAATATATAGGCATGAAAGTGTGATATTTTAAATTTACTAGGTCAATATTAAATGTATATATTACATTTAATAAAATATTTCTGTTCAAAAGAATATATAGCTTTACATTTGAGATTTATCGGAGTTTTAGGTTTAACATCTAATATTGAAATAAATGTAGTTCTTTTTAAATACTAATAATCAACTTTATAAAATAATAAGTTGGAATTCCTTAAAAATAAAAGCAAAATTTCATACGTGAATAATCGAATTAAAATAAATATATCAATATTTGGTATTTTGATTTGAACAATTTCAGAAAGTGAATAATTTTTAAAATATAAAGAGATAAAAAATAAAAAAGTAAACATTTAATTAACTTTATTAAAATGAAAGTATTGCTTATAGTTGTGATTTAGTTAGTTGAAAAAATAAAAATGTTTCTTTAGCTGAAAGTAAATATTAACTTATATACTTCTTAAAAGAAAAGTTACATCATTTTTTAAACTAATTATTGAAATACATTTGTGATTTATTTTACATACAAGACGATAATGGTGATATTTTATAAAATTTAGGCGATTTTTTCAAAAGTAATTTTTTTCAATTTTCAACAACTTTTATTTATTTTCCTCCTTATTTAAATCTTTCGGGAGATCTATTGAATGCATTAGTTGCTTTTCAGATTTTACTTCTAAGTAAATTTACTAACGATTTCATCATCCCTGTTTTAATTTATAGAAACATATAGCAATCTATGACATTCCATATGATTTCTGATTCATTATATATATATATATATATATATATATATATATATATATATATATATATATATATATATATATATATTTCGCCGGTGCAAATCTCGCCAAGCAAAAATTAAGTCACCAATTGGCGACAACACACAGTATACACATAAAAATTTTTAATTTATTTATTTAATTGTTGTTCTCGTGTTCACGCTATGCGTGCCACGATAGGTGCCAGAGCCTCAATTTATTTACTTATTATATTAGATTAAAATTTATCGGGTGATGCATATTACAAAATCTTATTATTACTTTTTTTTTAATATTTTTTCATGTGAATTTATTACGATTATTATTTTTTAAGATATATTTATAAAATCCGATTTTTACTAGAGAGATTTTATGAAATTATTAAATTTGTATATACAGCAACATAGCATAAAATTATAAAATGGAAAATAAAAAAATAAAATAAAGAGTCGAAAAAAGTCGTTGACAGTAAAAGGCAGTCACATGTTTTTGGAAACGTAGCAGTAAAAGGTTACCAGCGGAGATATTCCCCCTAGCGCCGGTTGTATCATTTTTGGCGACTTTATCACCTGCGCCGGCGAAACTGAAAAGTACCATATATATATATATATATATATATATATATATATATATATATATATATATATATATATATATATATATATATATATATATATATATATATATATATATATATATATATATATATATATATATATATATATATATATATATATATATATATATATATATATATATATATATATATATATATATATATATATATATATGTATATATATATATATATATATATATATATATATATATATATATATATATATATATATATATCCTTAAGTAGAATAGGCAAAAATTTCATTAAAATCTGATAATCTGACTAAATTATTTGATTTCAAAACTTAACAATTTAAGTAGCATGAATGGGCAAACTGCGTTAAAAATAAGCTACACATGAAATGTCTTTAAAATACTTCAAGCCATTAAGAAAATTACAAATTCATCCGATGATATTTTCACGAATACATTTGGGATGGTCAAGGTGTACTATAATCGAATACAGTGCTAACAAAACGCTTTTGTCTCATTATCTAAAGATATATATTGAATACCATATTCAAACAGCCAGTAAAAGTTTTCCTCAAGTAAAAGCTTATTGTACTCATTTTGAATCCTTTATGTTCCAGCCTTTTACAAATGTATAGAAGTACCTTCGCTTACATTTTTAAAATGCAAAACTGAGTCATCAGTAAATTCTTGTATTCAATTATACATGTGTAATATAAAAGTAATAAACACAATATTATTCAATAAAGTGTCAGTGGTGTTTGAAAACTACTTTCTCTTCGGTTTCTTTGCATTTCGATTAATATAAAAATAGATTTTGAAAATTGATATCTATGAATTTAATTTTTACACTGTATTGCAAATGTCACATTTCGAATAAATACGAGACGCAGATGAGATAGTTTAACTTCTTTCACACAATCATATACATTGCAGACTTTAATTATCTGTAATAATTTGTATTTTGAATATAATCTTTAGTATAATATTCGATATGTGAAAATCATTCAATATTGTTTGACTACAGAAATTTTTAAATTAATTTAATTCGACGATATATTTTTAAAAATTTCATAATTATTTTTATGATAAATTTTTACTTCAACACGTACGAAATATTTTCTCTTATGAATATATATGCATATTTATAACATAAGAATTTATATTGAAGGAAAATTCGTAAAGGAATATATGTAAAAGATTAACTAAGTATTATAGGCAAAAATTCATAAGGATTTTTAAAAATTCACAAAATCTTTAACGTGTTTGAAATTAATATTATTGATAATGCCTGATAAACATGCTTTCTTTATATTTTATTTCAATCGGTATTGATAAATTTGAATATGTCATTTTGGACTATTCGAATTTCATTTTGATTTTTCCAGATTTATTTCATTATTTTTTTAAGCATTTTAATTTGTTTTGAATAAATACTAATAACTTGTAGAAAATCATACGATTGATATATTTTGATTCAATATAGCTAATACAGATTTTAGTTTGGGATTATAACTGACTAGAATAATTCATTATTTAGATCTGAAACGACAATAATATATTTAATATTCGAAACATCATCAAATTAAAATATTATAAGAAATTTTGTGATTTCTTAATAATTCATCTCTTCAATTAAATATATATTCAATTAAATATAATAATATATTTAATATTCGAAACATTATCAAATTAAAATATAATAAGAAATTTTGTGATTTCTTAATAATTCATCTCTTCAATTAAATATATATTCAATTAAATATAATAATATATTTAATATTCGAAACATCATCAAATTAAAATATTATAAGAAATTTTGTGATTTCTTAATAATTCATCTCTTCAATTAAATATATATTCAATTAAATATAATAATATATTTAATATTCGAAACATCATCAAATTAAAATATTATAAGAAATTTTGTGATTTCTTAATAATTCATCTCTTCAATTAAATATATATTCAATTAAATATAATAATATATTTAATATTCGAAACATCATCAAATTAAAATATTATAAGAAATTTTGTGATTTCTTAATAATTCATCTCTTCAATTAAATATATATTCAATTAAATATAATAATGTATTTAATATTCGAAACATCATCAAATTAAAATATTATAAGAAATTTTGTGATTTCTTAATAATTCATCTCTTCAATTAAATATATATTCAATTAAATATAATAATATATTTAATATTCGAAACATCATCAAATTAAAATATTATAAGAAATTTTGTGATTTCTTAATAATTCATCTCTTCAATTAAATATATATTCAATTAAATATAATAATATATTTAATATTCGAAACATCATCAAATTAAAATATTATAAGAAATTTTGTGATTTCTTAATAATTCATCTCTTTAATTAAATTATTTTTTAAATTATTTTTCACGTGCTTTTAGTTTAAAAACGGCTAAACTCAAATCTATTGCCAACTTTTCAGTATAAAATAACTCGATCGGTAGGATTCTCACAAGTGAAAAATACTTCGATATTTTTTTCACAATCGTAATTGCATAAAAAATAATTCATTTGACTGAGTTTTAAACACAAATTAAATAGATGACGAAATAATCATAAAAAAACATAACCCAACAGAACTCAAAGCTTTTTATCCAGTCACAGAACACTTATTTGAAGTCTGTCTTGTGCACTCATAAATTCATGATGATTCCAGTAAAGTTTGTGAAAAAAATTGTTCTATTTCATGCATTCTATTGGAAAATCCATTACAAAATAAATCATATGATATAGTGCAAATAATATTTTTAATAACTTAAGGTACCATGTAATTTTCATAAAGAAAAATTGGCAATATTACAATGCATTTGAATGTTCGTATCTATGATTGATTTATTAAAAATTAACTATAGAGTTCATACTATAATTTTTTTTATCACATAAATTATTTTTTCCACAACTGAACACTTGTCAGATTTAAATTTTTTAAAATTATTTTCGAAACTACACAGTTAAAATGAAGATTTAAGATCGATATCGAATATGCTTAGAAAATATTCACATCTCTATTAATTATAATATAAACATGATTAAAATTTTTTATATAAGTCTTATCCTAAGTTTAATACAAAATCGTAGTTTCATTATTTTTTCTGTATTGAAATGCATTATTTTGAATAGAGGTCTAACATACACGCGAACGAGTGAAATAAGATTTTGTAACCATTAGTAACGTAAAAAAGATTTTAAATAATGAATATTGAAATTTTAAATAAACATAACACTTGTAGTTAAATCGAAATGGATGCGGATATGGAAATTTAGATTCATATCAAATTATTTGTAAAAAAATTAACTGCAACGTCTATTCCTGTGTTTGGGTAAATAAGCCAATAAATTATTATACGAAATTTGTTTTGTGACACATTGAATTCGTAAATGTAATATTTTTCAAGTTTCGCGTAATAGGAAAAGCTTGAATCTAATAGATAAATAAAAACAATCAGATGATTTTTATGATTTACTCTAAAACAGGGATGCACAACCTATGGCCCGCGGGTGAAAATTGGCCCGCGTCGCCTTTAAAGTTGGCCCGCGAATGTTGTTAATAAAATAAGACTAATTTAAAAAGAAATGAGACTCTTTCAAATAAACAAAAGAAAAAATCTGATAGGAAAACGATTCTACATCAGAATAAATATTTTACATTTGTGAGCAAACTTTTTCTTTAATAAATTTAAACAAATCAAAAATAAGAAATAGGATCCTTTCTTCTGTTTTAGTATTGCCACAACGAATCTTAAGCCCAACATAAAATCAATAACTTCAAATATTCAGTCATAGCCATCACATTAAATTTTACTAATTTTTTCAAAATTTAAATTGTGTTCTTTGTATAATTACCAAAAAGTTTTCTCCCGTTATTCAATTTCAAGTTTTTTTCTGGAAATAAAGTATTTTAAGCATATCTATAATGTTTGTGTTTTATTACTTTATTGTATAATGTTTGCATGAGTAAATAAGTAAATTAACAATTATTCAATTCATGCGTATTGCCACAAAAAAGTGTTTTCACGTTTATAACATGTTTTAACATTTACGTACTGCTTTGGCCCTCGACATGATCTTTTTCATATTTTGGCCCCTCATTCTGAAGAGGTTGTGCACCCCTGCTGTAAAAGAGCATCATCTGTGTAACTTCATGAACAAAACGTCGATGTCTATTTCTAATTTTGGAATCAGAAGGATCTGAATGTATCACGACGATGTCGAAGCTCTGACACTTACATCCATAAAGGACCGTTACACCAACGATGACAGGTTCTTATTCACAAAATAGATCTCACATAGGTCCTATTTTGCCAGATATACACGATAAAATTTATACAAATCCAAATCTTGATAAGAATAATTTATTTCTCCTCACTCTTTTGAATCCCCAGAGCTTCTTTTACAATAGTATTCCTAAACACATGTCCTATGAGATGTACGAAATTAAAATAAACATTCGTTCAATAGGATGGGTGCCTCTCCCTGGAAGCATCATTCTGCATTCTGTGGCTCATCTTCAGACCATTTACACAACTCAATTCCTATTTTTTGCAGGAATAAATATTCTGGGATTCCAAATATATTCCTTCTATGAGACACATATTTATGGGAAATTAAACTGGTGTGAGACTCACTTCTAAATTAGAATAAATGATAGCATTCTTTCATACAGGCATTTTTCTGAAAATGATCCAATGCCAGTACTCATTGCTTTGATAAAAGGTTTTCAGTTTGGTGAAAATGGCTGGTTTTTTCGTGAAATGTTTAGTGAGCCAATAGAGATCAAGTTGTTTAATGAGCCAGCCATTCCTTTCCAAATGTACAGACTCTCTTTGTTTATTGGCAACAGTCGTCCATTATGGTGAGTCTGCTCCCGTCTTCCTCAAGGAAATGCACTTTCTTCCGGTTTCAGGCAACCGGATTGACTCCGGAGTAACCGTCAAACGGACCCGACACGCGATTCCGGTTGGGCAGATTGTTTCTGGCGAGCGAAGATCCCGCGTTGCAGTTGACGTCGACGCAGATTCCGTCGTCGCTCAAATAGCGACTTGAGGCGAGGTTGTTCAGAGCGCCAGGATCCAGCGCGAGGTTCGACTTCGTCTTGACAGATGCACTGGCTGGTTTGTTGACGTTGTCGCCAACCCTGGGAGCGATGGGTAGCTCATCGATGGACTTTATGCTGTCCACACGTCCAGCCGATGTGTGGGCTCCTCCGCTGCACTCCATGGAGCCCTCGGCTTGCGCCCTCCTCGCCGCTGCGCCCTCTTCCGCTCTGTCGTCCGCAGGGACCTGTTCGCGGAGCAAACGGAAATTATTTTCACAAAATTATTCATCCATCTAAAGTAGTATTTTTAGTATTTTTTAAGTGTAGGAAATTTAAGCATTAGTTTAAACAATGGCGTATAAGGATCAATCTTAACAGAAAATAATTCTACAACTGCGATTCAATGTAATAATAAAAATACGCCACACAAACCAGGATATATTTAAGACTTGTTACAGAAAACTACAAAATATATTTGAAATTATCTGAAAAAATTTGCTTTGGTACATCAAAAACAATCAGCTAAAAACGTAGAACAAGCAAATAAATCTAAATTTCAGTTAGAATCCCTAGCTTTTGTTTTTATGAGCGATTGAAAATATTTTGAAAAATTCCTTTTTGATACTACTTTATCTTTTTTGGTTTGAAAGAAAAATTCTTAGAATTGGAACTCAAATTATAATGGAATTTTTATAATTTGAGTTTTTATATTGGTGTAGAAATAGTTGAAAATTAAGAAAATCTGTTTTCTGATATTATGCAAATTTAATTAGTATAGGTTCTTATATTAATATCTTAATTTGAATACAGTAACATTTTATAACGCTATACCAGTACAAGATTCATTCTGATTTATCTACATATTGATACTTTACTCAAAATGAACAATATTATACATATTTTCTTCGTATTATTTTAAAATATTAATAACATTTTTTATTTGCGATGAAACTTAATGATTAAATTTATAATTCTACATGCCTGAAATATTTTCATTTGGTTTCTTAATCTGAATAAAAGCCATTTTTAGGCTAAGGACACAATTTTCGTGTACATAGTTCCAGTTAATAATTACTGATATTGGTATGTCTTACTCTGGATGGTATACTATTTTTGGAAATATTTGTTCAATTCAAGCAAAATTATGCAGAAACTGAATGTTAAAATAAAATGTGAACTTGTATTCCTACTATTCTGCACATTTGAATGTTAACTCGTACACGTATGAGATTGGAGTGTATGACAGGAGTTTTTCAGTCAAACAGAATGCAAGTATGAATATGAACCGATTTTACCTGCGAATATCCTCCCGGGGGCCGCGAATGTTCCCGGTATTCGTCTGTTGGTGACATCCACTTGGGTTCGGTAGGGGTATCTGGAGTCATGAAGTTTGTCTCCCAGACTGCAGGTCGTGCAGAAGACGGGGTCTGACCTCGTTGCTCCAGTTCCAGCAGTTGGTCGGCCGATGTGTGGCTGGGACTGGACATGACTTCAGTATTCAAACTGTATGAAGACCGCGGCGTGGGTATCAAATAATCTTCTGATCCTGGCGAGAGAAGAAGTCCGGGATCTGGACGTTGAACTTGTACCTAAATTTATGTTTCATAAAGCATTAATTTTATCTAGAAAAATCAGCTTGCTAAATTACCTTTTCTGAGTAATATTTTAAATTTAGTGTGTAGGATATATGAGGAACAATATATCACTGATATTTGATTTCCATGATAAAGAATACTGAAATAAATAAGTCAAAATTTTACGTAAATAAAATATAATAGTAATTAATTAATAGCAATGTTAATTAATTTATAATGGGTCCTCTTTTATTTTCAATTAGATTGAATGCTTAAGCCCCCCCCCTGGGGCCTGAGCAGCTACCAGGCGCGTCGGTAGGCGGTGGATCACCGAACGTCCTGTAGGAATGACAGGATAGCCTTCAATATAGAATCAGAGGCCGCGAACCAGCTCCCGTAAGCCCTGGTGTTATGCGTTCCGTGCCTAGGGCTAATTGGCACCGCGGTATTGGTTCTTAACGGAGCCTCTAGTTGCCTGGCAAACTTCTAGAGTAATTTGCCTTGCCCAGTATCTCAGGCAATGCTGGGTGGACTTATATTACCTGAGCTTATTAATTGTTATCTTGTGGCTGAAAGGACACAAGAAATAACAATCCTTTCTGCATCTACAGGTGATGCCTCTGAAGTTGACCTTGCTGAAAAAGACAAGTGAACTCAGAGGCTGTCTTGTAAAGGGGCAGTAATGAATCCTTCACTTGAGGTAGAAATGACCTCCAAACCATCTTCTGGTGAAAGTCAGGAAGCTATCCCTAGTATGACTGACTCTCTGACCAGATGGGACTATTTCAGCAAGACCCTATCTGCTGGAAATGTCATACGCAAGAGGAAACGGCAGAGCATATCATTTATGAATGCGAGGCTCTTGCCCTCCCTAGATTAACCTCTTTAGGCATCATCCATACTAGATAGTTACACCTTGACTCCATTAAAGGGTTATCGGACTTTATTAATAAAGTGGATGACCCGAGCAACTGGAACTAGGAAACATTGGGTTTGGAGTTAATGGTACAAAATGCTGATAAAAGCAGAGGTGCCCAATGACATACAAACCCAATTCTAAGAAGAAGAAGAAGCCCCCGAAAATTTACTTCCATTTTTCTGTTTGCTTATCAACTGTTATCCAGTTAGCAACTTCCATAAAAAGTATTGCCCGCTTTACAATCAGTATACTTTAACTTGGACCTATTACTAGGTATTCCAACAGGTGTAATGGTTAAGGGTCTTAAATGTCACAGAAAAGCAATTTATTCAGCAAATATGGCTTACAGACGTTATACAGCGTATCTCAATGAGTTTGATTATGCTTGCCTTCTTGAATAACCAATATAATTGTATTGTTGCCTCCTTTACTCATCCTCGTTTTCAGCACGAAAAAAATTTTGCTAGGCTTTTCTCACACGATTATCATCGCACAGTTTGCCCTCATGTGGCCAACCAACCACCATCCCAAAACGAGCCAGCTGGTCCTCTTCTGGTTTTAATGTTCATGTCTTGGATATAATCACAAATACAAGTCTATTGATTGATTTATGCTGCATTTTTGTCAAACTTAAAGTTATGTTGGACTTTAAAAATTACTCGTATGCTATGAAGACGTTGATTAGCAGTGAGTATGTATCTTTTTTATTCAATACTATTATCATTTAAAGTATTAAGATTTGAAATAAAGATTTGTAAACATATTAATGAATTAAAATTTAAAATTTACCTTCATTATGAATTTATAGTTTGTTGAGTTTAGGGATTGGCATGCATTTGGTATTGTCTTCGTTAATAATCAGATAAGTCTTCGAATAATTTGTTTGTTAAATATTTGCACTGTTCAATAAGTGAATTAAGATTAATGATCTCTATAAATGATTTGCAATTAAATGTTTTCGCCAAAAGTTTTTTGATTTTACCTGCAAGCAACTGCCGTTCTCATCCTCCATGGGCCTCATGACCGTGGTGTCCCGCTCCATAGAGGGCGCTCTCTTGAAGACAGGTAGCGCTGCGTTGATAACATCCGGGTCCTAAAAGAAGTTGACAGGAAAACGATAAATTAAATGAATTTTCGAATATAATGATAAAAAATATAAATTGAGATTATAGACACATTATTAAAATTATCATTTTATTAAAAATTCAATCGTAAGCTCTTTTTAATCTAAAATTATTATATTTATAAAATAAAAAAGAAAGTTCGAATTTTGCTATTCTGTCACTACTTCTGAAATGGATGCTGACTTTAAAAAGATCTAAATTGATTTTTCCTAAGCCTGATATACATCAGAACAAGATATTAGTTTCCTTTAATTTATAAAATAAGTGCTTCGATTCTAGAAAAAATGTGTCTTATATTTTTTCTTATGATTCTACATTTTACATAATTTTATTAGCTTGCTCTTAAAATAAAATACAAACGGAAATAAATAACTGAAGAGTTTCTTTTTTACAACCATTTTCTTTACAAGTGTTCAACATTTGAATCCCTCATTTTAAAAACCCATCGAATTTTGAGCATACAACTGAGACACCTGCATTATAATTTGTGCATAGTTCTTCCTTTAAATAGAATTGCTCTTACATATGGAACCTCCCATTAGTATAACATTTATTCACTTGAATAAAATAATATTTACTTAGAATATATTTATTTACAAATTATTTTTGAATTCTTTTGCATATAAAGATGTGGAGAACTTAGAATAAAGGTTTAAAGTAAATTTTGAACCTCTGGAAACATCAATGTTCGATGTGTAAGTCGAATATCGAACGAAAAGCCCGAACACTAGTCAGTTAACCACCAGTTCCGCTTTTTAAATGCAAGTCTGTTTTATGAAGTTTGGGGCACACCAAGACATATTATTAAGGAAAAAGTGCATTCCCTGTTTGGTAATCCACAACAATTTGTTTAAAATGAGATTTAGAATAAAGATGGTGATAGATTAATAGTAAAATGAAGCTTAAATCACTCTAGATTATTTTTTTCTGCAAATTGTATTATCTTATAAAAATTTATTAAGATTTTTTTAAACTTTGTTTGAATGACATCCTATGTAACTTAATGGAACACCGACCCACCCGAAGGTATGCGGTGAGTGAACGTCGTTGCGTAATCCAGTCAAGAGGTGCACCACAAGGCCGAAGCCAAGGTTCAGGTGGTCGCAAAGGTCAAATGACCGAAAGAACCACCAGCAAGTGGTGGGGTGACCCAAACCACTATAAAAAAAGGCTCAAAGTGATGGTGCGAGAGAGACGTTCATTGGAACTCGCTCTGAGTGGAAGATAGGGGCCAATTTGGCCTATAAAACTTAAAAAAAAAAACAGACAATGTTACAAAACAGTATGATACAAGATAAAATACAAACAAGGTTACAATACAGTATGATACCAGATTAAATACAGATAAGAAATTTTACATATGTACAGAGAACGTATGACATCCTATGTAATAAGATACTTAAAGTTTAAAGTTTTTTAATGCTGATTTTTTCATTCACTAAATGACTCTGATTTGGGCAGAAATCAGTAATGCACGCAGATTTATCTTTTCCAGGCAAGAATAGAAAATCTGTTGAGGATTTGATGGTACTCGAATGCCATTGTGAAGTTAGCTTGTTTTGCACATGAGGGCTAACTAGATCGAGATGTGGATTCCGAACCACTAAAAACATCCAAGCCCAAGGTGAGATTGGAATTGAGCCATAAGCCGTTGAACCGAATTGCAGGAGGATGACAATAAATGAGGCTCACCTGCATGCAGTAGCCGAGTCTCTCGATGATGGTGGTGAAGTTGGGCCTCTGCTCCGGGTGCGGATGCCAGCACTGCATCATGATGTGGTATCTGCAAGAATAACTGCTGTTTACAACTATTCCTTTAATGAATAAAGGAGGATATGTTTTTCATTCCCGAATGGACACAGAGACAGGATAGTTTCATTCAGTCTTTTGAAAAGTAAGTCTAATCTTTCGACACAAATTAACCTTTTCAGGACGGGGCGCCTCTGTTTAAGACGCGCGTTCAGGACGAAGCAGAAGCGAAAGGAATGATGTTACAGGACGGGGGGTTTTCTCCGCTAAGCCTAACTTTAGAAAAAAATTCGTAAAAAATAAAGTTAAAGTCCTACCGCCATGATTTTTGGTACCATTTTATATTATCACATAATCTATCTTATAACATTAAAACTAGACTTTAAAAATGTTTTCCCTTCAATTTATATGAAAATATATATATAAGAAAGTTGATTAACTTGGGAAATAATTTTCGACAGTGCAATTCTTGTTTTTCTAAAATTTTAATTGACAAAACACTTCAACATATTTTCAAATTAATAAAAACTATACAAGGGCTATTTACAAGAAAAAATAACAAAATTTAAAATGAAGACTGAGTATGGAAACTCTCAAAGCACGGATAAACGCAAAGTCCGACATTGCATCTGTGTCAGAATCGCTAGAAATATCATTTTCTAACTCTTTAGCAAATGAATCATCACTTACATCTATATCACTGAATGGTTCATTTACCATACGTGTATATTCATCCTCTGTTAAATAACGCTTCCTCGCCATAATAATCTGGAGTCGAGAATTTTCGAAATAGCAAGAAAAGTGAGAAAATAAAACCGAAAGCAGTAAAAACTGTAACGAAACTGACGCTAAAACCCCTAAGAGACCTCCCATAGTAGCGAAAACAAAATTTAAAAAAGTGTTCGGAGAGCTATCAGAAGCGAGAATGCTTAAATCATGTGGAAAGTTGAAGAGCCGAGCTGTGTTTGTTTACATTGCAAATTCCTCTCCCCCCAGCCACAGCTGATCATCAAATTAACAAAAAAAGCAGGAATACGAAAAAAATGAAGGTCAGAACACTAAAACTACGTTCAGTTTAAATATAATGGACACATATTGCCATCTAGCGATTATTAAAAATTGTTCCAGCTTAAAATGCATATATGCACCGCCCGGCTCTCACTTTCGTCCGTACGAAATGCATATTTGCACCGCCAGGCCCTCACTTTCGTCCGTACGAAATGCATATTTGCACCACCCGTCGCGAAGAGGTTAAAATAGTATCACAATCAAAATAGTTAGGAAACGTATACCAATCTATTTTGTGATTTTTACCATCAGTGCTATTATCCCAAGGAAAATACGAGCAATTTTTGCATCATTTGTACTGCTCATTAACTGAGTTAAAAATCTAACATTTTAAAGGTAACTTATAAAATTACAAAAAACTATAAATTTTTGAGTTTATTCATATTTTTGATGAAAACTGCAACATAATATCTCCAAACAAGAGAGATCTCTTTATAACAAGATTCGAATTGTGCTTTTAATCAACTAAATAAATCCAAAATACTTCTGAATAACATCGAATAAAAGATTAGGTACTAAATCATTTTTAGTTACCTGGCATAGAAATATTTTTTAAATTTTATGTATATAAGGTAAATTAAGAGATAAGCTAACAATGATAACGATAACCTAACATTAATAACGATATGTTAATGGTTTACATTTTTTCAGGTTATCATTTATTCTATACAGATTTTGTATAGAATGTTATAGGATATTGAAATAAAAAAAAAAAATTCGTGAGAAAAGATCATCCATTCTGAGCTTTTTCCAATCAGAAACTTAAGCTCATTCTTATTAATAAAAATTAGGATTACATAATTTGAGACGTTGCATTCTTGATGAAGAAAATGCAGGCTTATTCTAAACTCATTTGTTGTTGTTACTTGGGCAAGTCAAGCTCGCTATCGGACGCGAAATTAAGAGAGAAGGGAGCGAGAGCATCGAGAAGTTGAGAGTAGCTCTTTGCTCAAAGCCTCTTCCGATAGATGGCGCCACCAGAAAAACTTCAATTTTGACTTTGGATGGAAAGGGAATGTTTTTCAAACCATTACACTAATGGTAACTGCTCAATGATCGACCACCAGATTTTCGATTCCACAGATTTAACGAGCATGTGCTTTGTTGGTCTTTGGAGGCATCCAACTAAGCCCTTCCGAAGTAAAGGCCGATGTCCTGAGCACTAGGCTAGCTAAACTCATTTGATCCACATAAATGGCTTAACATTAAATACCTCCTTTTTCTCAATAATAGAAGCTATTACTTTTCATAAGCGTTAATTATAAAAATCTTCTTCCTCCATGCCTATTATTCCATTTAATCCACATAAATGGCTTAACATTAAATGCCCCCTTTTTCTCAATAATAGAAGCTATTACTTTTCATAAGCGTTAATTATAAAAATCTTCTTCCTCCATGCCTATTATTCCTACTTCACAAATAAACTTCACAGATGTTTTCAAAGATATTAAAAACACATCCACTGGACAAATATTCTTTAAAACTAAAAGTTAAACGTAGCGTAATTTGTACGATGAATATTAATTAAAAAAATTAAAAAGTACCTTAAAAATACATAGATAATTTATAATATTTTTGTATGCTTATTTTTTTACAAATTTCTTCATGATTTCTAGGTTTTTGTTCCCATTCAAGTAGTTTTTTTTACATTGAAATAGAACATCGAATTTTTAAATTTTCTAACTCTACAAAAATTTTTTAGAAATATATAGAATTGAATTTTTGCGAGAATATTGATTTGTCAACTTCAGAAATATCTCAACAGCTAGTGTATCATATATTTATTAAATAATTATTATACACGTAAAAGAATGTTTCTTAAAAAATTAAAATGTATTTTCACACTAAACTTTGTTGGTTAATTTTCATTGTAACACTCAATTTTTCTCTCATTTTCTTTAAAAGATTGTTTTTTGCAATGTAGAAGTTTTGATTTCCTTACTTTTGAATGATATTTCTTCATCACGTAAGAAATAGTACATCTTAAGCAGAATATTGCACCTGTCTTTTGCAATATATTCTTAAGCCCTGAAATTTTATCCAAGTTTCCAATTCAAAATGACTGTTCAATTTTCTTCATAATTTGTATTTTCCATTTCGATTGAGGAAATGAATTTCGTGAATTTTTTTACAATAATTTAGATGCATGATAAAAAGTTAGAAAAATACTATTTAAGAATGAGTCAATTTTAATATATATATACAAAGATAAGAAAATCATAAAAGATAAAGAAAATAAACATAAGAAAAGGATAAAAACTTTTAACCTACGTTTCAATAAGTTCTCTTGCAATACGCAGTGAGTTTATATTTCCTTCATTTCAATAGAAATATATTGAATAATTCAATAACTGTTATATAGTGTAGTATTAAATGATATAATATATAATAATTATTTAATAGTTAAATAATTATTCATGATAGAATATGTTTACTACAATTAGAATGGTTTTAAACACACAACAACATTTTCTTTTATACTATACTATACAACTTTTATTTTTTGCAATAAAAGTTTTGATTTCTTACTTTCGAGTGATATTTCACTGCCATGGAATGAATGAAATATCTTTAGTAGAACGGCATTGTGCTTTTCTTTTAGGAATATTTTTAGAGAATTTAATATTTTAACAATATTAGAATTAGTAAACAATTTTTCATGAAAAAAAGTAATGTTTATGGATGATTGTTTCTGCATTTATGATTGCTAGCCAAACTTTTATATAATTTTCTTTTGTAATTTATGTCTCCCATTGCCTTTCCATATTCAAAATTTTCTTGTTAAAATGAAAAAAAAAAAAAAATCAAAACTTTTATTCTTTTTTATTTGATAGTTAAAAAGTTAGTAAAATTAAATGTTTTAAAATAACATTTTAGTGTGAACTAGAGAATATAATCTCCGGAAAATATTTTTGAATATTGCTAAAATTTATTAAAATTGAGCTGGTACCGATATAAAGGGAGCCCCCCCTCCATATACTGAAATTGAGTAACGATATATTTAGTAACTATATTTGGAATGATGAGGATAAAATTAAAATTATAAATCTTTTTTTTATTTATATTTTATATAAATAAATAAAACACTTAAAATCTTAAAAAAAGCGGAATCCAACTTACATTCGTAGCGACACCCCTTTCATTTTTTGAAATCTGCATTCCGTACTTGGTTTTGTTTTATGTATGATGCATTTTTCAAATATTACTTCAGTTTTTTATTGCTTTTTAACATTAAATGCATAGGATATTCTCTTTCTTAGGTTTTTCTCGCATAAAATATAATTGAAAAATTCTAATTAAGAATTCTAGAAATATCTTAAGAAATTCAAAAATTTGATGTTAATCTTGTGCTTATAATAAATAAAAATGTTGCATTATTATCCAAAAAATGATATATTACCAAAGTTATAGGCATATAATAATAAGCTTAATAGTATATATTATTATACAAACAGGATTTATAGTACTATACAGAGTGTGACTCTTTAAGTGAAGTCTAAGTCAAGGTATAAAATAACATACATAATGGATTGAAACTCTCACTGTAGTTGCTGAAATGGTTCTCCAGCCACACTTGGGAGCAAGATGGCGGAGATTTATGGCGATGACATCCGAGATCTTCAATTGTCTATCAGTTTGTTTCGCGTGTTTTCCCCTTTAGCAGTCCCCGTATGTAAAAGTCACCAGTGGACAGGTTACGTGACCACAAGCCTTTTGCTGGTCGTCGTTTTAGGCACGGCGTGATGCACACGGGAGAATGATCTGTGGCATGTTTCACTGTTCTGCTGAAAGAACCACAACTGAAGCATCTCTTCTGCGTGGAAGTTTGAATGAAACTATTCTCAAATCGAATTCACTGTTTACTGTCGTCTCAAAGAATATGGGCTCCGCGCTCAATTGTAATATATACGAATAATTGTAGGAAAAGCAATTTTCTATAATGTTTCAACGAGCAGATTTTAAATGCCGTACCCTGCATAGGATTGACTTTGTTTTAACATACCTATGTAGCACATTAGCAATGTGTATTCGAATAATAATAATAGATTTTAAATGCCATTTTGACGGTAAATTTTAAAAAATAGTTTTATAGAACTTGAGTAAGGATATATATATATATATATATATATATATATATATATATATATATATATATATATATATATATATATATATATATATATATATATATATATATATATATATATATATATATATATATATATATATATATATATAGATAATTAAAAAAAATGAAAAGAATTCTTCCAAATAAACATATATTTATTTCTCAAAACTTACCATTATTGTATGTTTTATACCTTATACTTCTCTCAAATATACCTGGCGATTTTGGTAAAAAATAACAAAAAAAAAAAGGAGAAAGTTTTTTTTTTATGCTCAACTAGAATTTGAATTTGAGATATTTCTCTGGGGAAAAATATTGTTCCTAAAGACTTACAGTCAGGTATAGAAATAAGGATCTTTGTTTCTTATAAGAATAGGGAACTCTGTTTCGTATGATATCATATTTGTTTTTAAATTTTAAGTAATGTTTTTCTTTATTTTGGGGCTCATGAATAGCGCTTTACCTTTTATTATTCATCAGAAAGGATCTTTTTCCATCGCTTTTTTATTTTGTGCTTTTATTCTCAAAAATTTCTTTCAATATTTTTTCCAATTTTTCCAATTTCTTTAAAATATTGTTTACATGTTTTTAATAATCTTGAAAGGAAATCCAAAATATAGCTGATGTACATATTTCAGATTAAAAGTTCGCGATGGGTTTCATTTTGAAGAAACTAGTACACAAATTTGAAAGAATATATTAATGAAATATAAAAATTTTCGTAAAGTATGGTATTAAGTTAAAATGATCAAAAAGAGGTTAATAAATTTTACCAAAAATATAACAAATTTGTTTTTAGTCACTCATTGTAATGGTAATTAGTAACTCTCGTCAGTTTTCAGCAGCTTTTATAGAGGCTTTTCATTAGTTTTTATTTAACTAGAAATGCGATCAATAATCTGTAAAAATTTTGTAATTAATTTTCAATACAAATGGAATTTAGTTTTTTCATGGATAGCATTTAAAGGAAAATGATCCCCATTTTAGTTTAATTCCATTTTGAAAATTTCCATCTCCATTTAGTGAAATGTGGAGATGTCTTCAATATTTTTGAAGAAACATCTGGAAGATTATGCTGATTTTTTTTAAACGTAGTAGTTACAAAGTAATATATTTATTCGTTTTATCTTCTTACTTGCATTTAATTAATTTTAAATACTAAACGAAAGACACACAATGATTTGCTTCATATCTATGCATATTTAATAGAGCCCCGTGGAAAACTTTGAAAATTATTTTCTCATTATTATTTCTTAGTCAGTGAATCCTCTAAAATCTTAATTATAGCTTAATATTCATTTATTTATTGCTGATTAGAAACCTACGTTCAGTTTAAAAATGTTAAAGCGAATGAATGCAAGAATTTTATTCACAAAGGGTTATAAACTCAATCTCGTCGTCAATTTAAGACTAAGCACATAAATTTTAAAATCCTTCTTTAACATCGAATGATACATTCTGCGACTGAATATGAAGAAGGGCTACTACGGTAAGCGGATTCTCATTTTCAGTGACAGTCAAGCCGCTTTAAAAGCGCTTAATTCCTTCGAAATCAAATCTAAAATGATTCTGGAGAGTAGAAACCTTCTTACAGAACTGGCAACTAGAAACAGGGTGATCCTTGTATGGGTGCCAGGGCATAAAGGTATCGAAGGCAATGAAAGGGCTGATGAGCTTGCTAAACAAGGATCGTCTTTTGTTCCCATTGGTCCAGAACCTTTTTGTGGGATTAATTTGAAGACCGCAAAAACCAATGTTCTTAGATGGGAAAAACGGAAGATGTATGAAGCTTGGCTCAAATCTCCTGGTCAAACCCACGCTAAAAGTATGATCTGTAGATCATCAGCGAGGATTTCCTATGAAATTCTAAGATGCTCTAGGCAGAAGATACGTTTAATTGTAGGCTTCATAACTGGGCACTACTATTTCAGAAAACATCTCCATAAAATGGGACTGTTTCAGCAAGACCCTATCTGCAGGAAATGTCATATGCAAGAGGAAACGGCCAAGCATATCATTTATGAATGCGAGGCTCTTGCCCTCCCTAGATTAATCTCTTTAGGCATCATCCATACTAGAGAGTTACACCTAGATTCCATTAAAGGGTTATCAGACTTTATTAATAAAGTGGGTGATCCGAGCAAATGGAACTAAGAAACATTGGGTTTGGAGTTAACAGTACAAAATGCTGATAAAAGCAGAGGTGCTCAATGACATACAAACCCAACTCGAAGAAGAAGAAGAAGAACGTCGAATGATATGCGAGGTATTTTCAACTAATTGAAATTTACGTGATTACTTTACGCTCGAGAAGCCACTCGTTCCCACTTTTCCTTGAAGTTGGCAAATGTGTCAGCTTATCTTTTTTTCTCCCGTAAGCTCTTTACAAAAACACTCAGAAAATGAGTTCATTCTAATAATTTCCATCCCGTCACTCTCCGGATTTTTCAGGAGATTCTTCAGTTAATGCTTCTTTAATTAGTTATCGATTATATAAAAGTACATTTTTGAGAAAGAATAATTAAGTTCTGTGTCCCAAAACAGCTCTAAAGTGGTTAGTTATGAGAATTTTGAATTTAATTACTTAGAATTAAATCTCCATTTTCTTAGTTTGTAAGAAAAGATTTTACTGAATACAAACTTTCATTAAGGAATTAAAACCCAAACTTTCAAGTTGAGCATGTACTTTCAATAACCAATTTTTTGCTAAGCGCAAGTTTTCAATAAACAACTGTGTAATATCCGGGTAATAATTTCTTTATGTAAATTTCTTTTTTTAAAGCCGTTGCCAAGGTTCTCCTTCTTCTTAAAATTAAGTTTGTATGTCATTGGGCACCTCTGCTTTTGTCAGCATTTTGTACCATTAACTCCAAACCCAATGTTTCCTAGTTCCAGTTGCTCGGGTCACCCACTTTACTAATAAAGTCCGATAACCCTTTAATGGAGTCTAGGTGTAAGTCTCTAGTATGGATGAAGCCTAAAGAAGTTAATTTAGGGAGGGCAAGAGCCTCACATTCGTAAATGACATGCTCTGCCGTTTCCTCTTGCATATGACATTTCCAGCAGATAAGGTCTTGCTGAAACAGTCCCATCTGGTCAGAAAGTCATGCTAAGAATAACTTCCTGACTTTCACCAGAAGAAGATGGTTTAGAGGTCATTTCTACCTCAAGTGAAGCCCCTTTACATTGCTGCCCCTTTACAAGATTGCCTCTGAGTTCCCTTGTCTTTTTCAGCAAGGTCTACTTTAGAGGCTTCACCTGCAAATGCAGAAAGGTTTGTTACTTCTTTTGTCTTTTCTGCCACAAGATAACAATTAAAAAGCTCAGGTAATATAAGTCCACCCAGCATTGCCTGAGTTACTGGGCATGGCAAAAAACTCTAGAAGTTCGCCAGGCAACTAGAGGCTCCGTTAAGACACCAATACCGCGGTGCCAATTAGCCCTAGGCACGGATCGCATAACACCTGGGTTTACGGGAGCTGGTTCGCGGCCTCTGATTCGATATTCAAGGCTATCCTGTCATTCCTACAGGACATTCGGCTATCCACCACTTGCCGACGCGCCTGGTGGCTGTGCTCAAGCCCCAGGAAGGTACACGTACCCCCTGGTTCCAGGGTTGCCAAAGTTACTTCGTTTTTGACATTAAAATGGGGGAGTTTAAGCAGTACTTGTAATTTAAAACCAAGTATATTCCCGGAAGAATTGGCCTGCCTTTTCAAGAGGTGTCAACTATTTGGAGGAGACTGCGATTAAGATTTTGCTTACGTGGCTCAGCCACCATCAGTGAACATATCGGCTGGGTCGGATGTAGAACCTGTGACTTTTTGGTAAAGACAATGTAAGTTTTCAGAACCAACCACTGTGGCCTAGTTTTTCGTTTACAATTTTTAAACCTTTAAATACATGAGAATAATGATTGGTGGATTAGATAGGATATAATTTTAAAAAACTGTTTGAAAAATTAAAAAAATATGCATAACTTACTTTTCAATTTATAAATTTATATTTAATATTTAACAATTTTCTAATCGAAAGTAAGCTTCAAATATCTAGATATATCATTATGATACAACTTAGTAATGTGGAAAAATATTAGAATGCACAATAGCAAATTACCAAACATTTGCTGTAATTTTAGACAGAAATTAATTGCATATTAATAGCTAAAAATAAATATTTTTTCAGAAATGAAATGATTTCTGAAGCTGAAATTCGTTTTCTTAACGTTCAACAGAACAAAATTCTAACTAACACTATATAATTAACTATATAACAAATAATATAAAAATACAAAATAACAGTTTATTTAAAATTAGTAGGCTCTTCAATTGTGCATTAATTAATGAATTGATTTCAAATCATAAATGTAGAATTCATAGAATCCTCTTTAAGACTTAATAACTGAAATGAAAGTTAGGCGGAATTTAAGAATAATTATTTAATAACATTTAAAATTATTATTAAAATTATTAAAAAAACTTGTATCATTTCTCTTACAAAATACTTCTTAATCAATATTTAATTATAAGAACCATATTTGTTTGAATTCTTAATATTATTCTAAGTAATATAAGCACTTTAAAATTTTAAAAACTGATTTTTTTATCTATTATAACCAAATTAAAATTACTAAACAAAACCACTTACTTTAATATTAATTTTTAATCGTTCTACAACTAAAGAAATACATATAATTTTTTTAATTTAAGCGCTTCAAAAATTTACTTTTGACAGGAAAATTTGAAGAAAATATTTCTTTTCGCATCTCAATTTAAAAACCTATTTACAGTTATAAATTAGTTTTTATGTTACTTTATCTCAAAGAGCTCATTTATGTATCGTAATATTCTAAGTGAAGTCCAATGAAAGGAATTAATTTCTCCGGAAGAAAATTTCATCAAAAATGGAGATGAATTCTATTTAAGTAACAAAAAACATAATCTTTCCAAATATCTGAAATTAAAAGGAAATTTCACACACAAGGGAAGATTTAATAATCTATAATGCAGTGATGTAAATTGAATTATCGAAATGAAATACTCTATATACTAATTTATGAAATATTCTTTCTAATTTATTTTATTACTTATTGTTAACAATTTATAATTTATGAAACATTCATTTCCATATATTTTTAATGAAGTGGGGTGTCTATAAAATACTTAAAGTTGTTGTTATTTCAAAATGTATTAATTGGTGAATTACAAAATTATAATAGTTTGAATACTCATGTTGAAAATATGGACAATAGATTATGTGTTTAATGAATCATTATATATATATATATATATATATATATATATATATATATATATATATATATATATATATATATATATATATATATATATATATATATATATATATATATATATATATATATATATATATATATATATATATATATATAAAATCTCAGTGACAGAGGAGAACCCTGGGGTGCGAGCTTTACTTAACACCCCCAGTGCACAGCTTCCAAGGTACTCTGTTTATCGACCCACTTAACACATACATATACATGCATACCTACATACACATGTACATATGCAAATACATACATACAAACATACATTTGTAATGTTACTACTGTAAATAATATTTCCTGAAGTAGACGTTTCCTATGAAAATAACTTCAGATGATAGCAAAAGAGTAGGAAAAAATAAATATCTTGTTTTACAAAGGCATTTTGAAAATTAATATTCTTGACAAAATATCTTTCTCATCAAAGAAATCCTTTTGTGCCTGAGGAAGTAGGAGATGTTTATTAGATTTGCTTCCTTTGTGAGTTTCTGATAACATACATTTTAATATCAAAGGAACTATATCAGATGTCTGAAAGGAGGATATAATTTTTGGAAGTAATTTCCATTTTTAATCATGTCGGGTTTCATTTGTGGGCTCACAAATTACATTAAAATTGGATTCGATGATAAAGTAATTTGTAATTTTTTCACAATTTTATAGGGAGGAGATATTTGAATTGAGCAAGATACAGAATATTTTTTATCATACAGATTAGTTTAAAGACGATATAAATTTGAAAAGTTAGAGTTTTTCAAGTATAAAATAATTTGGTTGACAAAAAGTAATTTTAATCTGTCTCACATAAATTTTTGGAATTCAAATTTAAAAATAAAATATCGTAAAAATGATTAAAAAAACTCGAGTAAATTAATTTTTTTCTTATTAGTTTCAGAATTCGATTACAAAAAAAAAAATTAATATCGATTTTAATTTTTGAACACAATACACATGTTCTGGTACAATATCTGTAAAACATTTTAAATGTATAATGGGAACGTGGAAATAATTTTTTTAAAAAAACACATCAATATAACATGCTACTAATGCCTATTCTTCATTAATTTATCTTGAATTTTTTTTTAACTTCAGAAATTTAATCCAATTTCTGGTAACTTAGTATCGCAACATGTATGAGCCCTTTGACGTAAATATTTCGCATCACAATAAACAATAAAAAGGAAACCGCTATTGACGTGCAAGTCTTCCTCGTGTGATTAAGGATGACCAAGCTTCTAGACGCCGGCTTTTACACACAACACATTTGTATAAGAAAATGTAAATTAGGGTTTTCCGCATGGTAAGGGATATCGTCGTTCTAAAAACGGAAGATGGATGGTTTGATACCTGTCCAAGTGAATTCTTGTTCAGGATATCCACGTATGTAAATTCTACAGGGTTGAATATAATTGCGTTTCTGTGCTATGGAATAACCAGTGTTCAGCTCAGGTGTCGACCACATTATGTCAAGAGATACCTGGGGCCTGAGCAGCTACCAGGCGCGTCGGTATGTGGTGGATCACCGAACGTCCTGTAGGAATGACAGGATAGCCTTGTATATAGAATCAGAGGCTGCGAACCAGCTCCCGTAAACCCTGGTGTTATGCAATCCGTGCCTAATTGGCACCGCGGTATTGGTGTCTTAACGGAGCCTCTAGTTGCCTGGCGAACTTCTAGAGTAATTTGCCTTGCCCAGTAACACAGGCAATGCTGGGTGGACTTATATTACCTGAGCTTATAAATTGTTATCTTGTGGCTGAAAAAACACAAGAAATAACAAACCTTTCTGCATCTGCAGGTGATGCCTCTGAAGTAGACCTTGCTGAAAAAGACAAGGGAACTCAGGGGCAGTCTTGTAAAGGGGCAGTAATGAATCCTTCATTTGAGGTAGAAATGACCTATAAACCATCTTCTGGTGAAAGTCTGGAAGCTATTCCTAGTATGACTGACTGTCTGACCAGATGAGACTGTTTCAGCAAGACCCTATCTGCTGGAAATGTCATACGCAAGAGGAAACGGCAGAGTATATCATTTATGAATGCGAGGCTCTTGCCTTCCCTAGATTAACCTCTTTAGGCATCATCCATACTAGAGAGTTACACCTAGACTCCATTAAAGGGTTATCGGACTTTATTAATAAAGTGGGTGACCCGAGCAACTGGAACTAGGAAACATTGGGTTTGGAGTTAATGGTACAAAATGCTGATAAAAGCAGAGGTGCCCAATGACATACAAACCCAATTCTAAGAAGAAGAAGAAATTAAAATTGCAGTTTTTTATTTGACTATTTATTGCATGAAATAAAAACTCTTGTAATATTTGTAAATTAAAAATAAAAAAATATTTTAACTTTCATAAAAATAAATAAAATGGAGTTTTAAATCCAGCAATTTATCATTTTTTATTAGATCATTTTAAAACAGATTACTAAATATAAGCTATCCATAAAAAAATGCATATAATAAGATATTTGATTTAGAAATTAATACTGTTGCTACTATTAACTTTCTTTTGTTATTTTAATAGAAACTATAAGTTTTGATTTTATAAAAAGTGTAATTCTTGAATCAATACAAATTTCTTCGAAATTGTTATTTAGACCAATTAAAAAAAAAACAACAACTCAGAAACTGCAAATGTTTGCCATTTATTCTAATAAATTTGAAAATTTCCTAACGAATAAAATTTTACCAAATATATATCTTTTTTCGTTGCGAAATACTTACGTAACATAAAGAAATGTACTTATTGTCAATAACAGTATTTTTGTTATTTATTTAGTGATTAATGAAATAATAATAATGCTTAACTTTTGTTGTCAATTTTAAATGGGAAAAAAACAGCAAATTGCTATCTTAAATTTAAAAATTATTAATGTGTTATTTAATTGAAATATTTCTGATGAAACATAAATTGTATAGAATATACGTCGCCAATCCAAAAAAGAAATATATATGCAGGCGAGAAGGATATGAAAATAAGCAAAAACATACCAATCATTCTATTCAGTTTCCTCTTCATTAAGTACATGTTAATATCTTATTCTAGGAAATATACCTCTATAAATTATGTTCTTTCTTAAAATAAAATAGAACTAAATAGCTATTTTAAAGTTAATGAGTTTTTAATTTAATTTAAACTAAAAATAATTAAAAAATTCCTAAATTTTTAATATGAATGGTATATTCGCATTAAAACGTTATAAATGTATTTAACGTATATAACGGCGAAACATATTAAAAAATCAATATTTTGTTCATACTTTTAATACAATGGTATTTATATTTATTGATAATATAAAAATACCAAATATAAGTTCAGGAGTAGCGAAATTCCTGAACTTATTTATTCTATAAAACTTATTAATGAGCAATTTTTTATCCTTCTATTAAAAAATCCATATTTTATTCATGTTCTCTTCACGACAGTATTATTATTTGAGGTTGATAAGTTCAGGATTAGCAACATTCCGGAACTTATTATTCTATAAAACTTTTTTAATAAAGAATTTTTTATTCTTCTATTAAAAAATCCATATTTTATTCATGTTCTCTTCACGACAGTATTATTGTTTGAGGTTGATAAGTTCAGGATTAGCAACATTCCGGAACTTATTATTCTATAAAACTTTTTAATAAAGAATTTTTTATTCTTCTATTAAAAAGTCCATATTTCATTCATACTCTTATGCCGATAGTATTTTTATTTGAAGATTATATGATAAGCTGTTCAGTCTCACATAAATATTTCTCTTTTTTAAAAAATTCGTGCGTTTCCTTGTATTATTTTAAGCATTTCCATCGTAGGAAACTTTTACAGTGGAGGGATATTTGATTCCACTTTATACAGAAGTATTCAACAAAGTAATAAATGTGGCAAGAGGGTTCTACAGATAATGAAAAGGATTCCAAATATATATAATAATTCTAAAACTTTAATTTCTATTAATTTGTTTCATGTGTCTTTACTACGCCATTCAATGCTGATACTAAAGCTAAACATATTTTCCTTTAAAAATAGTAAACACGATTTTACTATTGCTATTTTTAAAAACTGTGTACTGCACATTTTAATTCCACAAAGAGCATTTTATTTTAAGCAAAACTTGTAGAATCACAATAACACTTTTTTATCTTAAAAATATTTAAAATTTTGAAAATGTTTTAGCGTACATTATTTAAA
>CM075856.1:41301393-41341393 GCA_037975125.1 Latrodectus hesperus | reverse complement strand
ATAATCTCACATCATTGCTGCTTCTTATAAAATATCCTTAAATCATGATCATATGACATGATCATCATATGATCATGATCATATAAATATCAATCATGCTACTTTAACATCAATAATCAATTTTTCCCAAAGGTGCAAAAAGCATCTTATGAGCTTAATTAATTTAGCAAAGAACTATTGAATGGGGATTTTCCTTACATTTTCAAAGGCGTACATTTCACTTTTATTAACATTCCCACATTTAATTGCATCAAAGTTTGTAGCAATAGAACAATTCTAGAAAAATAATCTTGGCAACGGACGTGTATTATAACATTTGTTGGAATTCATCACGACTAGCACATATTGAAGCACCTGATAGGAAATCCATATTAAAATATATTGCTGATCATGAACAATTCATGTGTAACTAAACCTCATAAACCCTCTCATGCATGCGGTGAAGAAATCAGCTATGTACAAGGACTTTTACATAACTAGCATCAAAATGTGTCGTGGATTAAAATAAACTTTGAATAATATTGTTACAAATTTATAAATAATGATTATATTTGTCTTAAAATATCTCAGACAGATCGGAAATTCTCACATTTTGGGCAAAAATTGCGGTATTTAGACGTGTTGTACTTTTAAAAGCGGATTTCCTAATAATTTGGCGATTTGGCGACAGTTGGCGAGATTCTTGGCGACGGTTGGCGAGATTTTTGGTGACTTGGCGAGAAATCGATACTTCTGGAAACATCCATCACATAAGCTCTAGGACCAATACTTTTCGAGATAGCCTAGAAGCTTCCAGAACCTTGGCGAAATTGGTAGATTTCTCCGCCAAGTCAGGTATAAATACCGCAGCCCGACATGGAAGAGTTAGTTTTGTGAAGACAGGCAGTGAGTGAAGACGATTAGTTGTGACTGCTAGTTGTTCTCTGTCTGAGGTATTTGAGACCTGTGATTAGAAGCTGTTTCTTATTATATCTGACGAATTGTAGCTGTATAATTGTGATTGTTACAGCGGGAATTTCGTTTATCTAGTGAGATTTTTACGAATAAAAGTCTTGTGTTCATTAAGTGGTTGCTTTATTCAACTCTCAATCGACACGAACCCGTGAAGCTCGGTACAATATATCTAAGAAAGAATTTTCCTTTGTAGTATGGCAACCGTATAATGTGTTTGAAGAAAAATTGGTAAGAATCGTTCACATACACAATGGATATATCTCATTCTGCAACTTAATACTAACGTATGAAGCATATTCCGTTATGGGGAATGCTTATTCGGGTTGAAATGAGACTATTTGAATTGATATTTAGTACTTATTTGTATCTTTAGTCTGTAGTTAGCGTTAAGAGTTGTCGCAGTATGGGTAATGAAGATCATACGTAACAAATCAAAGGATGGGTGGTTTTACTTGAAATATTCTTAACCGCAAGACACAACTAGATACAGCACATTTTCTTAAGAGTGTTCTAAGTTACTTCCAATTAAAAATCTAATACATAAAATTACAGAATGTCTCCACTTATCAATGGAGACCCTTCGCAGAAAGCAGACACCATGACTGATATCAAAAAGTTCTAGAGTTCGATAATAACATAATTTTAGGCTTAATTTTTTATTTAATGTTTATGCACTGAGAAGGGAGAATGAAATAAAAGGTTAGATTCTATATGAATGTTTAATTTAACGTTAAAGCAACGATGTACTTAAACAATCTTTTTTTTTAAGAAACAAAGAGCCAGAGTAGTTGAAAGAATTATTTTGGTCAAATTGAGTATAATTTAGTAATTATACTAAGTATTTAAAAGCCGTATTTCACTTGCTTGTTTTAAAAATAAGACATCAAAAACAAGGTAGGCGACAAGATCAGCAACTCTATCCTGCTTAAATTAAAACTCATTTCACTTAATCATGATGTTCACTTGCAATGGATTCCTTCACATGTGAATCTCCACGGGAAAGAAATGGCCGATAATCTTGCTAAGGAGGGTTGCAGGATTTCAAATACTCCCTCTTCCACACCTACTTTTCTGGAGTTATACTCCCGGGAAGAATCAAAAATCTCGGAGGAGTGGAAAACACCCCCCACCCATAATTGGTACAAGGGATCAAAACCGGGTTTGTCCCTTGACCTCCCGTGTGACAGACGTACCCGACTGTTCTCTCAAGACTTGCTAGCGGTCATATTAAGTGCCTCACTTTCAACGAGGACAAGAAAACTTTCGTCACCTGCACCAAGTGCCAAAATCATCAGGCTTCTCCTGAGCATCTTTTGGATTGCATGGGTCTCTCTAGGGAGGATCTCTTTAGCAATCCTCTTTTAGTCTTCGACTTCCTTACAGTCAACGAACTCGGGGATCTAGTTTGACTCCGTCAGACATGGAGGATAAGCAACAACAACAACAAAAATAAGACATTCGTTTTTCATACTATACGTTACTATTATATAGATTGGTGTAGAATTAATTAAGAAATTAAATTATATGATATAATAGAAATGTGCTAGGAGCTATATTTCTATACTCTTTAAGTCCATCTATCTTTATATGTTTCTTATTTTTATAAGTGTTGCAATCAGAATTTCAAAGAATATTTTTATGTAATTTTAGAGCATAATTCAAAGATATACAGACAGATTTTATAATATGTAATTTATACCTTACGTTTCAATTCACAAGCTCAAAAACCTATAAATTATAAGTTCCGTTAAATAAATATGGTCAATAAACGGATCAAATTCAATAATTTTTAAATTAAATTTGTACACATTTTGAAACCCTGATTTAATTTTCGTACTAAAACTACTGTTACATTATATTTTCATTGAATAAAAAATATGTGTGTGTGATGCTAATTTCTTAATTTCTTATTATATAATGAAGACAGTATTTGGTATCGATAAAAGTAATAAATAGATTTAACTTTGTGAAAAAAATATTAACTATTTTATGGATTTCCACATTCTATCATTTTAGTGCGCCGAATTGTGGAGTATGCAGAATGAAATTTGCTTTCCTGAGATGAAATTCCCATCATGAAAGTAGAACTTCATATTGAAAGTTAGCTGAAATTGGATGATTCTATTATCTTCATTAAGTAGGTAATTAAGATTATAATTAGCCAAATATGTATACGTATATAATATTACTTTATGTAAGTCAAACATGTACCGAAGCATGTATTTAGGTAAATTTTTGTAATTTTTGTCGATAAAACTTACTCTTGATAAAATGTCACTAGCGTCAACAATATTCCTTAATTTTACTAATTATAAAAACTTGAAATGTTTATTTCGAGAAATCAGATACAATGCCAATCAAAGCGGAAACACTTACAAAAATAGAATTTAAACTTGCAGTAATGATATCAAAAAATCTACCACTGCAAAAGACATCGATGTAACTAATTTATCAAATCCTTCAACCAAGTAATAAAATAATCGAAATACATGATAATATGTAAAAAAAGAAAATGGAAAGTTCTTAACTTTTCATGAATATTAATGAGTTGAATATTATTCATTTTATTCACATATTTTTAAAATATAAAATTTTTTCATTGAAAATATTAAAAACTTTTGGAATAGTACTTTTTCATTTCATAGCATGAGTTTTATTTTGATCATGGATTTATATATTGACCAGGGCTGTCATCAAATTTGATATTTTTTGGTAGAAAGAAATAGAGGTGTGCATTTTGGTTTCCTTTATCTAAACGGCTTGTGTTCCAGACTACAAATAAATAGTTCAAAGTTTTCAGTGGTAATTTTTAACGTCGTAAGTATTTTCTTTTTACAATTTAGTACGCGTTGAAATAGCTCATTAACATTTTTAATATTTTGAATTTAGGGAGCAAGAAAAATGTTCTTCACTTTATTCTAATGTTTTAGCACCGTATTCACGGCTGGACATTTGTAATATAGATTTTAAAAAGTTTATTCAGAAAAATGCATATTATTTATAAATCTTATCTAGTTATTTTTGTTGTTGTTGTTTCATATCCCAGATAGTGTAGCTAAACTAAATCATCTCCATAAAACCAAAAATCATTAAAAAGTCCAAAAATAAAATAGGATTCTCCAAAACCTTGCCCTGCAAAGTGGCAGACTTAGCCAGCATATTTATTACTTTAATTTTTATTAAGACTTAAATTATTAATTAATATTTAAAATACATAAAAGTTATTTACTTTTAAATATTTTAAATGATAAAGAAATAACCATAAAATTTTTATCGATGTCCTAATTTACGATGTAAAATTATCTTCGGAAGCTTAAAGCAATCGGAAAAAATATGAGAATACCAAGAATATTTTTATGGATAGTATTAATAAAATACTCGAAATGAATGATGGAAATAATTTACAGAATCACAATCAATAAGTAAATCAATAAGTATGTTGAAAGAAATTTTTGCAGTTATAAATTGTTTAAGCACTTTTCTAAGTAAGTGTCAAAAGATTCACTTCAGAGGCTAATCAACAGTGTTCAGTGTCCTCAAATAATGTGCTCTGTTCATTTTTAATATTTTATATTTGTAAAAACGCTGGTGGCAAAGTTATATGAGTGTGGCGTCTGTAATTTTTTATTTAAACAAAATACAGTATAAGTAATTTAGATCAGAAATTTATGTCAGAGGACTTTTCTCAGATTCTTCTAAATGATTTTTATGCAGCTCAAATACATTATAAATACCCAAATGCACGTGGATTTGTTAAATTAGAAAAAAGAATATCTTTTGTGATCAGCAACTAAATAAAAAATAATTAACAAAATTTTTGTAAATAAACTTTATTTACAAAACACTTGTCAATTATTTTTTATTTTTGTTTTTAAAAAGTCTCCAGGACTTCATTTCTTGTTTCATTCGTTGTAAAACCCCCAGAGGTAAATAAAAATGAAGGAAAAGGATCTCGATAAACATGTTTGTATATAATATCACAAAAGAACTGCATTTTGATTCAATCAGCTGTGGGGAACAGTTGGAAACAGTTTTGCGGGCATCATGCGCTGACAGTATAGGTTCAGAAAAAAATTTCATAAGAATATTTGATATGGGTGATGAATTCTTTTGGTTTGAGAATGAAATATATATTGAAATAATACTTTTAATCTTAAACAAATGAACTGAAGTGAATAACTAGCGTGCTCAAGTAAATACAGGTTAATTAAAATCAATAGGCTTTTATTGCGAACTAAAATCAGACAAGCAACACACTTGCCATCTCACTCTGCCTGTCTGGCGAGTGAAAACCAACAGGCTATATATACAGGTAAAAATATCTTCTGATTGGTTGGTGACAATAAATATTTACATAAGATTATAATAAGCACAGAAATCATGTGCGGAAAGAAAAGTTCGTTCTAGAAGGAGAGTCACGCACATGCGGCTCTGTAGTGCGAATCGAATACTGCACATTCGTTCACTACAGTACTCCCCGTCAGTCCAGTTGCTGCAGGGATGGCAACGGGAGCCGGAACCGGACTCGACGTCCAGAGCGAGTCGTGGTGGTGAGGTTGTCGGCCGTGCACGGAACTGGACGAATGTTTGAAGATGGTGTTGGTGCAGAGTGATCGATCAAGGTATGTGGTGGCTTCAGACGATCGATAGAAATTGAAGATTTCTTTCCTTTGATCATTAATGTAAAAAACTTAGGAGTTCTGTGAACGACAAGAAAGGGACCATCATACGGCTGCTCCAAAGGTCGGCGTACAGCATCCTGTCGGACAAAGACATGTGATGTAGTGTTGAGGTCTTTGTGGATAAAAGTAGTTGCTGATGAATGCCTCGAAGCAGGTACTGGACGTAACAATCGGACGTGGTTCCGAAGCTTAGCAAGAAAGTCGGGAACAGGCAGGGAAAGACAGGAACATAAATATTTACATAAGATTATAATAAGCAATGAAATCATGTGCGGAAAGAAAAGTTCGTTCTAGAAGGAGAGTTACGCACTTGCAGTTCTGTAGTGCGAATCGAATACTGCACATTCGTTCACTACAGAACTATAAAGAGTGGTATCAATTGATTTTTACCTGTACATTAAAAGGCAGATTTTGTTTCAATAAGTTTAATAATGTATTCTCAATTTTAGTCTCATGAAAAGATAAATTATGTTTGTAGATATTAGACTTATTTAAGATATTAGGATTAGATTTGCATTACATCTGTCATCATTGAATCAAATGAATAAAGGTACAAATAATATGCAAATTTTAGAAGTTCAAAGAAAGTTCTAAAAGTTATTATTTTATAATCATGATGATATTATTTCAATTAAATTTTTAACGTTAATAATGATTATTTATCAGTTGTCCAGCAAGAAAAGATGGCCAGGATCGAAAATTTTTAAAAAAAAAATTATTCTTAAAATGAAGTACTCAGTGCCAATAGGAAATTTTATTTGTATTTTGAATGTTAATTGATTTTTTGTATTTCAAATTAGATAATTATTTTAGTTGAGAAAAAATTACGTTCTAAGAAGGATCATAAATTACTGCTTCGTAATTTTAAGCCAAAATTTTATGAGATCTATGTTTTAATTACACATCTCACATTTAAGAAAAATATCAAGTTTTGGTTGATAAATGTGCATTAACTCAGTAAACATTCTTTCCAACACATTAGGATCGAACGTAGTACCTTCTGATCAGAAGAACAATGTCTCTCATCGAACTGCGCTAGAAACTTGAAACTTACAAAGTATTGAAATGATTCTAAGAAAGAGTATTTAGCATCAGAAAAAGTTTGTATCAATTTACAGTGAGTTTTGAGCTATGTCTAACATTCAGACTGTAACTGTGACTCGAGTTCATAAGCTACTGAGCTGAAAATCATTCAGTAAAAAGTCCTAAAAATGTTCTGATTCACATAAAATTTAAAATAAGCACCAAATAATTTATAAAAAATTATAAAGAAAAATTTTGTTAAGAAATTTAATGACAGATTATTCATTCTCGAATAAAAATTTTATTGAAAGTAAAAATACATAAAATTTCTTTGCGGAATTAAATATAAATCTTTGTTGAGTATTTCAGCCATTTGCAAACCATTCTTTTCCAAACTCAACAGTATGAACTGAAATATTGATTTTCATTATGATGCAAATTCATTTGGGCAATCAAATGAACATTTTAATGAATCGGATGCATATTAAAATGATTATATATTAAAAAAATTGCAAAATCCTTTTATCCGTAAAGATTTGAAATTCATGAGTTTATACTCAAAGTTGTGAAATAAGATAGGGAATGTAGATTGTAAAGATGAATGCCAGGCGTGAAGTTTGTAGAAAAATTAGCGATAGCCTTGTTGAAGTACATTTAGAAATAGGAAGCATATCTTAAAATTGTTAATAAAAAATTCTTATATTTTTATAAAGGGATATTAAAAATCATTAATAGTAAGGATAAAATTCATGTTTATAATTTTAATTGCTCTTTTTAATTTTTTAGGTGCAAATTATAAGCAGTTAGATGGAATATAGAAAATTTTAAATATATTAGAACTCCAATTATCCGGATCCATTGACCCAGTTTGTTTGTTTGTTTGTCGCTCAACGGTCATTTTTTGCACACGAGGGCTAATTAGACCGGGACTTACGGTTTAAAATGGATTCCGAACCACTACAAACATCCATGCCCAAGGTGTGGATTCGAACCCACGAACTGTTGAACCGAAGGCAAGAGCGCTAACCATTCGGCCCATTGACCCAGTGTCAATGGATTCGGATAATTGAATCCATTGGATAATCATTCGGATCCCATTCGGATAATCAAAGTTTTTTTTTTAATTAATTATTGTACGTTGAAAATAGGAGAAAGGCTGCAAATTTTTTTTTTAAAAATAGTACTTTTAATCAATTAAATGAAAATGCAACACTTTTGCATGTTAAGGTCCTTACAAGGGCTGTACATTAATACAGTATGCCTGTAGAGTGCTGTAAATGCAAGTGATTGCTTGCTGAGCGTCTGGTTCAGAGTCAGCTGCTTCACGGCTTTCATCTGCCTTCGGTTCAACAGTTCGTGGGTTCGAATCCCACCTTGGGCATGGATGTTTGTAGTGGTTCGGAATCCACTTTAAACCGCAGGTCCCGGTCTAATTAGCTCTCGTGTGCAAAAAATGACCGTTGAGCGACAAACAAGCCAAACAAGCCAAGCCAAGTCACGGCTTTCATCTGTTTCCGGGCAGCCTAGTCGAAATGACACGAGCTGACGCTTCACTGGATGATGCTCTCTTCGACACAAAAGTCATCTTCTTCATTCAACAATTTGAGCAACATTTTGCGGTTTGAAATCTCACTCATCTAATCCCTTCTTCTATAGCACTAACTTCTCAGAAGAATGCTGCTGAATTCCTCAACGTCTCTCTCTTCCTTATTTTCTCTTACCTTTCTTTTTCTTGAACTATTTCCTCCTTTTTTCAGTCTAAATTATTTTTCTGAAATTCTGAAAGCGAAGCGGATAAACGAGGTTCGGATAACTGTAGTTCTACTGTATTAAACATAAAAATAAATATATTACCAAGACTGAAATTTTTTTTATGCCGTATTACATTTAACGCACAATAATTCCTCCCATATTACATGGTTTTCAATGTTATAATCGTACTAGACTCTTAGTTATTTAAATTGTTGTTGTTGTTGCTTATCCTCCATGTCTGACGGAGTCAGACTAGATCCACGAGTTCGTTGACTGTAAGGAAGTCGAAGACTAAAAGAGGATTGCTAAAGAGATCCTCCCTAGAGAGACCCATGCAATCCAAAAGATGCTCAGGAGAAGCCTGATGATTTTGGCACTTGGTGCAGGTGACGAAAGTTTTCCTGCCCTCGTTGAAAGTGAGGCACTTAATATGACCGCTAGCAAGTCTTGAGAGAACAGTCCGGGTACGTCTGTCACACGGGAGGTCAAGGGACAAACCCGGTTTTGATCCCTTGTACCAATTATGGGTGGGGGAGTTTTCCACTCCTCCGAGATTTTTGATTAAATTAAGTTAAATTAGTTATTTAAATTAAAACTATAAAGCTTTTATACACATTTACTAAAAGTTCATATCCAGCTTTTATACGGATCTTGACTTACTGGTTTAATTCGAGAAAACCAACAATATATCTAAATTCTTTTGAACAGAATTTTGGCCGGGGTAGTTAGAAAGAAACCTTTAGCTATAACAACGATTAAAAAATTTACAAAATTTTTGTGATTTTTTGTATAAACCTTCAGTAATACGTAATTTGAAACTATCATCTGTTAAAACTATGCAAATTGTTTTAGAACATGTTGTTAAAGAAGGAAAATAATTCTTTTTTAAATGATAGAATTTTTCGTGTATTGTTCAGTAAAGTACTAAAATAAGTACAATGGAGTTCTGCTTATTTTATTGGATGCATTTTAAACAATTTACTAATATGAGGAACATTAACAATCTCAATTTTTTACACAGTTAAGAAACTTAGAAATTTTAAATATAAATATTTGCCACGAATCAATTGAAATATATTTCTTAAAATGTAAACATGCTTTATTGAAGCTTTTTATTGACAGTGATTTTAGTTTAGGATGCATTTTAAAAAATTTCTAATTCATTCTTCTCATGAGCTTCTTAGTTCTTGATAAATGTCTGCTTTCTTCACTGAGATAGTCATGAAGAGTTTGATAATAATCCTCAACTTTCTCAGTTTTCTTTGATCAAAATTTAACTATTTTCATGCAATATATTTGAATCCTCTATAATTGAGAAAATGATTAGCAATTACTTGAAAAGATGTCTTTGATCTTCAGTGATATTTTACTCCACTTGAGTAATTTTTACCATATAAATAATAAAGTTTTTAAAATATCTTTAAAATACATTAAGCATTTTAATGATATTTAAAAACATTATACATCAAGCATCCTGGAACCAGGGGGTCCGTGTACCTTCCTGGGGCTTGAGCACAGCCACCAGGCGCGTCGGCAAGTGGTGGATAGCCGAATGTCCTGTAGGAATGACAGGATAGCCTTGAATATAGAATCAGAGGCCGCGAACCAGCTCCCGTAAACCCTGGTGTTATGCGATCCGTGCCTAGGGCTGATTGGCACCGCGGTATTGGTGTCTTAACGGAGCCTAGTGTTGCCTGGCAAACTTCTAGAGTAATTTGCCTTGCCCAGTATCTCAGGCAATGCTGGGTGGACTTATATTACCTGAGCTTTTTAATTGTTATCTTGTGGCTGAAAAGACACAAGAAGTATCAAACCTTTCTGCATTTGCAGGTGAAGCCTCTGAAGTAGACCTTGCTGAAAAAGACAAGGGAACTCAGAGGCAATCTTGTAAAGGGGCAGCAATGAATCCTTCACTTGAGGTAGAAATGACCTCTAAACCATCTTCTTCTGGTGAAAGTCAGGAAGTTATCCCTAGCATGACTGACTTTCTGACCAGATGGGACTATTTCAGCAAGACCTTATCTGCTGGAAATGTCATATGCAAGAGGAAACGGCAGAGCATGTCATTTACGAATGTGAGGCTCTTGCCCTCCCTAAATTAACTTCTTTAGGCTTCATCCATACTAGAGAGTTACACCTAGACTCCATTAAAGGGTTATCGGACTTTATTAGTAAAGTGGGTGACCCGAGCAACTGGAACTAGGAAACATTGGGTTTGGAGTTAATGGTACAAAATGCTGATTAAAGTAGAGGTGCCCAATGACATACAAACTCAATTTTAAGAAAGAAGAAGAAGAAGATACATCAAGCATTATTTTATAAAAACAGAAAAAGGAATGGAAGAAATTAATTTTATTTAAATAATAATCCAAAGAATAATAGTGAATTAAATTAGATTACTTCATAAGAATCAAAATACAATCGATTAGTAAATTAAAAAGAAATCTTTGAATTATAAAATTTTCTTTTTTTCAATATAATTATTTTAATTTATGTAATTTTATTTGATCAAATTCTAAGACATTATTCAAACTTTTCTCTAAAAATATTCCGTTTCAATAGTACTTCTGAAATAAATGCGTCATATCAGCAACATAAGCAAATGTTACAATTCTCGAAAGTAATACTATTTCTAGAACTAAATTGTTTAGAAAAACTTAATTTCAATGCTTAATCAAGTGCATAAAAGTGCAAGTGAATAATTTATAAATAGCATTGAAAACATGTATTTTAAGTTATATGTTAAGAAAAGTTTTATTGTTAAAACATATTAAAGAATTTAATTATTTAGCACAGAATCCTTAAAATTGTTCTCGTTATAATTATTTATCATATAAATATATTTTAGATTAAAAATATTTTAGATTTGATTAAAATTATATGAAACGTGTAATTCTTAAAAATGTTGATTAAATAAAGGTTTTCCGAATTTAATAAATATGATTTAATTTTGTTTACTATTTAGTTCGCGCCTGGGAGTAAATTAAAACAGTGTTTAATCTTATATGAATTACTCAAAATAGGAATTTATTTATTATTAAATTTGTTACAGTAAAAAAATGTCTCATATTTAGAATATTATAAAAACAATTTTGTGTTGGAATTTTGAGCGCAATTTATTATTATTTATAGAAAATTTAAATTACTATTTTTCGTCCTCAAACAAATTTGAATTCAAATTGTGTACGAAAACGAAAAACAAAAACATTACTAAGGCATATTTTCAATAAATTATTTTGGAAAAATAATCCCATTGTTATTCCTTATTTTGTGTAACTTATGTTTCAAGTACTAATTGCATGAAGCATTGTCTTATGTTTCGCCCACGCATTCCCAAAAGAATGTTGCGTAGGTGGACTTGCTTATTAAGGTAGAAAAGAGCTTATTCATTAAAATTTTAAATAAAAAAGCAAACATATATTCATGTTTCAAACATGTTTTTAAAATTGACTTTAATCTTTCCAGAAGATTATGGATTTTTTTATAAAAAGTTTTCAAAAAAGCATTTGCTTTAAATATTTTATATTCGCTCTAATTACCACTGTTTCATTTTTATTTGTTAATACCATTTCATGTTCAATGTAACATTTAACATGATTAAAATGTGTTTATCAAATTTAAAATGAAAAATATTTTTCTCAATTTTTTCTTACCAAAATTAAACATTCAGTATCTTTCTATTTTAATTAAATATTTAGTTAAGGGAATAGTTTGATATTTTATTTTTATTTTAGTTGTCATTAATGTATTTTCAACGATATGTTATTAAATATTTAGTAAGAGGAATGAATAGTTAGTTAATACTTATTATTTAGTTAAGGGGATATTTTAGTACTTTATTTTTATTTTAATTGTCATTAGCATTTTTTCATCGACATGTTTCTATCAAATTTATGCTGCATCATATAAATTTTTTATTATTTTTTCTTTTACAGAAAGTAAAAAAAATATTTTTGGAAGTATATTTCAATTAAATCGAAATACACCCAAATATTGAGTAATGATTTATTAATGATTTATTTTTCACAGTAAAATTAATATTAAAGTTCAAATGTATACAGTAGAATCACTTCTTTTTTATGTTTATTTGCTTGAGGAAGTTTTACGCGTAGCACTGATTTTTTGCCAAGCATTATATCACTCTTTTATAAATTTGGGAAAATAAATATGTTTGGTAGAATCTGCAGATTAATCTTTCGAAAAACTGGTGGCTATGTTTAATGAAATAAAGTAAATTCAATTAGTCTTTGGAAATAGAGAATAAAAAAACCGACAAATGACCAAAAGTTTCATTATGCTGCGAATGCGTTCAATGAAAAGTGAAGAATCAGTACTCGGAGAAGGACCAAAAAATTTAAAATCTGCAGTGCAATGGAATATGATTGGTGATTAAAATACTAATGATTTCATTTATTGGTGTGTGGTTGGTCTATGAACATTCAAAATATTTTTTTTATCCTACGCCAGTCTTCGGCATCTCTGCCATTAATCGACGAGCAGCCCAATAAAAAGATGAACCAGTATAAAAACAAGAATTAAGTCCTTTAGTACCTGGGGCCTGAGCAGCTACCAGGCGCGTCGGTAGGCGGTGGATCACCGAACGTGTTGTAGGAATGACAGGATAGCCTTGAATATAGAATGAGAGGCCGCGAACCAGCTCCCGTAAACCCTGGTGTTATGCGTTCCGTGCCTAGGGCTAATTGGCACCGCGGTATTGGTGTCGTAACGGAGCCTCTAGTTGCCTGGCAAACTTCTAGAGTAATTTGCCTTGCCCAGTAACTCAGGCAATGCTGGGTGGACTTATATTACCTGAGCTTATAAATTGTTATCTTGTGGCTGAAAAGACACAAGAAATAACAAGCCTTTCTGCATCTACAGGTGATGCCTCTGAAGTTGACCTTGCTGAAAAAGACAAGTGAACTCAGAGGCTGTCTTGTAAAGGGGCAGTAATGAATTCTTCACTTGAGGTAGAAATGACCTCCAAACCATCTTCTGGTGAAAGTCAGGAAGCTATCCCTAGTATGACTGACTCTCTGACCAGATGGGACAATTTAGCAAGACCTTATCTGCTGGAAATGTCATACGCAAGAGGAAACGGCAGAGCATATCATTAATGAATGCGAGGCTCTTGCCCTCCCTAGATTAATCTCTTTAGACATCATCCATACTAGAGAGTTACACCTAGACTCCATTAAAGGGTTATCGGACTTTATTAATAAAGTGGGAGACCCGAGCAACTGGAACTAGGAAACATTGGGTTTGGAGTTAATGGTACAAAATGCTGATAAAAGCAGAGGTGCCCAATGACATACAAACCCAATTCTAAGAAGAAGAAGAAGAAGAAGTTTTTTAGTAGCCTCAGAAGAGTTGTCAGTCGTAAACTTTAAAACTTCAGGGCAGTTCTTGAGGTGAGCAGCATCCGTATCACCATGATTGCACAATGGACAACGGGCAGAGTCCATTACACCTATTCCATGCCTTTGTAGATAGTCATGCCCGGATGTCACCCGGAAACAAGCGACACCAACAGCTCAATGGTAAGGATCCAAGGATTTTGTTGCTGCCATCAAGTAGAGTTTTCCATTGCCTGTCCATAACCGCATCAGCATAAGGGAAAACTGTCACACTTTATTTTATTAAGGATTACACTTTTTTTTCTAAGGATTACTACATTCAAGATCTGCGCGGACTTAACAGGTGGTAAAATTAAGCAGTTACGTTAATCATAGATTCGCTGAGTAAAGCAAACAGATGTTTTCAAATTGTTGGCCACTAAATTTGCTATTAAATGCAATGTTACTCGATTTCTTTTTTACCAGAAAAATGAAATGTTGTTTGATGTGAATTTTAAGAAACATTTTCATTCTCTGTAATCACAGTCGACTCCATTCTTGTGATCACCTGTTCGAAAATTCTAATGACGTATGTGGGCTGGGCATCAGTTGGTGCTTTCAGCCATGATCTTCTAATTCATTCCTGGACAACTGAAGTTTCTGTCTACTACCATTGTCGAATGAAGGGTTCTTTGAGTCAGAATCAATTAGATATGGAAAAATATTTTAAACTAGGATCCTATTGCTAAAATTTCTGAAGGAAATCATTCTCTCAGAATGGAATTTTTGTAAATAAAACTATAAATGAATAAAAATCTACACTCCCCTCTTTTCTGCAATTATTTAGCGCTTCTGGAACAATATTAACAATATTCAAATTGACCTACCTGATATACCCAAAGCTGTGTAAAATTTGATCATTTAGGATAAATAAAATAACTGAATAGGCAGAAATAATCGTTAATCTAAATTATAAGATATCCTGTAAATTAAAATGCACGAATAAAAGTATAATAAGTTCTTGATGATGTATTTCCTTCAAGAATAATATTTCCCAAACTGCTGTAAATAAATTTACTTACTTTCTGCTAAACGTAACATTTTTATTTATTTTGTGACGAAATCATATAACTATTAATAAAATCATAATAAATAAAATTAAATTGGCCTACCTGTGGATAAAATGATTTTCTTCTAAATATTGGCAACCGGTCGCAACATCTAAAGCTATCTTCAATAAGTCGGTTATGGTTAAAGTAGACGCTTTGTTCTGGAAGAAAATTGAATAATTGCATGAAAATCATCATCCATTCAATAACAATAAAAAAGTAGTTAATTTTTTAAAAATAAATTTTGGAATTAAACTTATAAATTTTTTGTTACACTAACAATAGATTAATCTCTAGTCACTGCAATATTTCCTGTTTTCCATGTTGTGTAATAATATAGAATATTTCACAAATCATTAAGGAAATATTTTGTTTGATTTTTTTAATAAAAAATCTCTTTGCGTGAAAAAAGTACTGATAGATTCAGATAGAACTGATTCTTCGCTTCAATAAAGCAAAATAAATAAAACATTAGGTACTCATGTCATTAAAATTATGAAACCAGTAGGAATCTTTACTGTTTTCTTCGCAAACATGTTACAATTTTTTTGGTGTATATATATAGTTATATAATTTGGGAATGCTTTTCTTTTCAAAGATATAAAATTAATATTATTACATTTACCGATTTTCATTTTTAAGTCTCGAATTTTAAAAAAAATGCTCACATGCTTTTGTGAATTATGGAAAACACCATACAATAATTAAAAAAATTATCTGCTACCATAGAAAGAATTAAATAAAATTTAATTTAAGATGGAAAAAATACTTCAAAAGTATTACCAAATATTTAAAATGATTTATTCAATTTTTTAAAGATATTTTCTCAGTTAATGAAAAATATTCTTTATTCTTAGTGATTTTGAAGCATAGCAATACATTTTTTAACTATAGTTTTATAGATTCTATAATCCTTTTTAATTTATGACGATAAATAAGTCGTATTCAATTTTCCGTTATTATTCATGATTAGTTATTAGATTTTTTTTATGATTTTTTTTTTTTTAATTTTATTATACATTTTGCTTAATTGTTCTCAAAAATTATACAATTACCAATGGTTAATAAAATATTTTGTAAATTATAATTAATGACATTAAATTTCAATTCAAGAAAAACCAGCCCCGTAAAGTTAAAGCAAACTATAAAATTTGATTCCTCCCCTTCTGACCGTAAGTCCTTCCACGCACACGCGTGTGAGCACACTTGAGAAAATGCATATAACTCTGTACTCAGCATTGTGACGCTGTGGATGACATCCTGGATCTTGGATTCTTCAATTGAGAGTGCATTTGTCTCGAGCGCTCTTTCCTTAAGAGACCTCTTCAACAGAAGTCCCATCAGGGCAGGTCAAGCGACCGAAGTCTTCTCTGCTGCGAGGGAGGATCGCGATCTGATGCGGGGCATTTTGCAGCGTCCTGCTGAAAGGAGCACAATTCTCATCTGGAAAACTCCTCTAGGATTGCTAAATGGAATTCATTGTGGTTTCAATGACCCACACGCATGGATATTGTTGCCAAAAGCGTAATGTATGAATATTTAAAAGAAAACAATACTTCATGACATTACTAAGGAAATACTATAACAGCTACAATCTCCATGTCTATACAGATGGTTCAGCTGTGGATGCCATTAGAAATGCTGGTGCAGGAGTATACTCTAAAAGTTTCAGGCTTTGCCAGGCTGTTGGGAAATACTATAACAGCTACAATGGTGAAGTGGCTGCTGTGCAATTAGCACTTGAGGAGATCAGAAAGGGTATTGAGAACAACATAGTATTTTTTATAGACTCTCAGGCCACCATCAGGTCTCTCTCTTGAATTGCTCCTAGCAGTATTGGGTCTGTTTATCTCTGTCAAATGGCAATTAGTTCTCTACTGGAAGAAGGACGACAAATTGTGCTGCAATGGATACCCAGCCACTGTGGTATCGCCGGAAATGAGGCAGCTGATAAATTGGCAAAGGCTGGCTCAAATCTACAACAGCCTTCTCCAGCCTTGGAGTACCATACTGTTAAAAGGCTTATTAAGTCAAATATAGCCTCATATCGTAGAAATATTTACAAGATGTGCATAAAGGAGAAAGCATGGGCTTCCTTACTAACAAAGCCTATTCCGTGTAACCTCCACAGAGCTGTGGGAGTGGCAAATTTTCGCCTTAAAACTGGGCATGATTGTCTGCTAAAACACCTTCACCGTTTGGGTTTGAGGGACTCTCCAATCTGCCCTTTTTGCGGACTAGAGGATATGACTGGTGACCACCTTTTCACTTGCCCTGGACTTTCGGACGTCGCAGATAGAAATTTTGCGGAAGATGACTTTTCATTCACCTCAAGATTGTATTGGGCTGCCCGACAGAGACTGATGGTTGAAAAACCAAGGTCGGGCGTAGGATAAAAAAAAAAAAAACTAAGGACTGATTTTTCGTCCCGCACTCTGCACGAATTACTCGTTTTAAATATTATGCACATCATAATAACTACTTTCTCTGAAACGAATTCAATTTATGCTTTTATTGAAAGGTGCGCTTACCGGTCTCGGTCTGCACTCCCTCAGGAAAGACTTGAGATCTCCCCCGGGCAGGAGCTCCAAGACGATGAAACGGGGCATTTTATCGAAGCAGACACCGATAAAGCTGACGATGTTCGGGTGGTTGAACTTGCTGCAAGACAAAAGCACACACATGCACAACCGATATCAGATCTCTAAGAGGGATAGAAGGTTCGAGAAACAATGATCTCACCTCATGATGAGAGCCTCCATCAAGAAATCGAACACAGATTGATTCGAAGATAACTCAGGTAGGGTCTGAAAATGAACAATATTAGTGTTGCGATTAAGAAAATCAAATTTCTTAATTTGAATACACGTAATATTCTGCAATTTAGGATTCATAGTTGTAAATTCTGAAAAACTTTCTTTGATTTCCTCTTGTGATATACAGTCAATCCTCCTATAATGCGGTGACTGCGTACCGCGTTATATGGAGACCAATAAATACAAAAGACAAAATAAAAATTTAAATTATTTTTATTGAATTGAAGAGTCATATAAGGAAAGGATAAAAAAGTGAAACAAAAACTAAACTAGAAAACTGTCTTCCAACAAAAACAAGAAAGACTTTTGTAAAATTATGTAATCTTTCAACATTCATCCTCGCTGTCAGATATGAGTCTCCTAACTCGCCTTCTTTTAATGGACAAAATGTCTTCTTCACTTGGTTCATCATCACATAGGTTTTCCATTGTAGCCTTTTTTTCTAACTCCACTTAAACCTCTCTACAGGGAGCTAAGCAATTTCTTAACTCTCTTTTAAATTTTGCGCTGCACGCCGTTGAATGATCAGTTTGAATGAAATGAAGTTTTCATTATTTAGCCAAATTTAGCCCATTTTGCACATTTTGTAAATCGAGATTTGGCACCCATTCGTTTTTCTTATTTTCGTTTACCAATGAATTTGAGGTGGGTGCATCCATTCATTCCATCAGTTCTTCGTCATCTAAAGTTTCTTCCCCAAGTGCTAGTTCTCTTACATCCTGATGGTTTACTGCAAATTTTTTATCGCTTAAACGAGAAGCAGTGTTTACTATTTCTGTAATTGGGAGTGTAATTGTAGAATCATCTTGTATTGCTGGAACCATTTGAGATAAAAGAGGTTTCCAACACGAATTAAGCTTTGATAGTTTAATTTCCGCGCAAGCTGATGACACGGTTCTAATACAATCTTTTTTTAATTATTATTATTTTACGAGATGGCATACGAGATAAGCTTGAATGTTTATATGAACATATTAGGTGCCCGGAAAGAACTGATGGGGCGTTGTTGAACGGAAGCCGTGATGTAAGAGTTACAGGAGGGCTGTCGCAATTTCAGCTCCTCGTTATATGGAAACTGCGTTAGAGGAGGCTTGATTGTATACCTCTAACTATGACATTTATGATAATAAGTGAAATATACACTTGTTTTACGAATAAGTACTCATAAATTAAATAAGAAAAATATAATTCGGAAAGAGTATAGGAATGAATTTTGTAAACCAGATTGCATATTTAAATATGTACTTGAAATGTCAGCATAAATTTATATTTTAATTTACTTTTGCAAAGGATAGTATACTACAGAAGCCAAATAAAAACCGAAAGTACTTTATAAAACCCACCCCTTGAAAAATACGTCAACACTATTGCTGCGAAATGATAGCGTTATATGAAAGAATTGACATGGAAAGCCCTCAACTCCACCTTTATCGCTACTCTGGAAGTAAGCGTCGTGAGATGTTCGCGTCTGGCGTCGGACATTGAGGCAAGCGAAGAAGAGGAGTTGCTGTTGTGGCACCAGCATGCTTCCCTGCCCTGAGTTGGGCTCTACCAGTTAGATAGAGGCAGCCGGGTCGAGTTTTTAGGATTTTGAAATAGGGACGAAGCTCAATACTTGGCCTACGACAGCCAGAAGTATCATTTCACTAAGAAAAAATTACGACTTCACCTTTAGTGAACGCAACGGTTCTTTGGTTCAGTAGGATTCGAACTCACTACCTCCCGATAATGAGAACGACGCCCTCACCAACCAGGCCACCTCGGCCCTCAGGGAAGAGGAGTAAAGTGGGGTTCGAATTAAAAGTGCTGAAACACGTGAAATGCATCGTCGCATGTTTGCAGTGCGTGAACTGTAGAGAAGATCGGAAAAGCTGCCAGAAAGAGTTATGTATTTGCGTATGAACACCCGTTTCCATATTTCTATGGGGTGAAGGATATCTTTCAGAGATTTCCCTTTCAAATACCTTAACATCCTCCGTGTATACCAGATGTTCAGTCTCAGTGTTTTCCGCATTATTGAAGGCCTATAAGTAATAATGTCTACACTGATATTTTAGAGAGAATAACATTATTAACTCAAAATGTTAAAGTTAAATAAGAAACATGTATTTAATCATATTGATAAAGCTACAGAACGCTCAGGATATATAAGTTATAATTTTAAAATCCTTCTTTCAACTTTCGAAATGAATTCTTTTTTTTATAGCACGAAATAAAAAATACACTTGTTTTTTTTGTATGAAAAGACTATTCATTTATCTAATACGTATTTTCAAACATGAGTACATTTATAATTAATATTAAGCGAGTTCCTGGGTGTATATATTAATTTTTGTTGGATAACTCCCCTTACATTCAATATTTAATTTAAATTAATCAGTCACATTTTTGCTTTTTTTTACCTTAAAAACTGCTAAAAATAAATATTCATCTCTTAGCAAATAACATTTCACTTCTAAAATCAAATCAAATTAATTCTGATTTTCTTTTCTGTTTTTATAATTGCTATATGTGTGGGACAAAAAAGAGAATGAAATACATATCTTTAGTATATTGTTCTTCAAATAAAGAAAAAATGCTCATGGTTCCATTGTGAAAAATTATGCATCGAAATGTTTAAATGATGCATAGGAATAAAAAGGGAAAGAAAGAATAAAAATAAATGAATCCAAACTAAAAAAAAAAAAAAAACATTTGATAATAAGTATACTAACTAAAGAACAATTCTTTTGAATTTATTGTCATTTATTTGCATAATGACTAAAGAACTAAAGAACAATTCTTTTGAATTTATTGTTATTTATTTGCATTTCTGTCTGCACAAAAATATTACCCATCAGAATATCATAAAAAAGCAATAATCTGAAAAATTCTCTTCCGTAGTCGAATGATATTCTTCTTTCAATTTGTATCTATCTGAGCTAAATTGAATATTCCATCGCAATCCAGCGAAAGAGCCAATGAAATGAAGTGAGAACAGAATAATTGCATACGCGGAATGGCAACGCCTCCGGCTTTCAAGGTGCTGCCACGTGGGCGAAATTAAATTAGTGCCTTTTCTGCGCCAAAGCATCCTGGGGAAAACCTCTGCATGTTTATGGAGAAGTGGATTAAGAAGATTTGTGAGAATGTTTCCTGGCATGTTGCTGTTTCTGAGCAAGAGTCGGATGCAAACCTTGGATATTCTATTTGAGAACATAATGAAATTAAAACCGTTCCAGGAGTTCGTTCTTAAATGTTAATAGCTTCTGCTTTATAAGTGTTTGAATTTCAGAAATGTATAAGTAACTTTGTTTATTTATGTACTAATAAGATACATGAACAAGAGTCAAAGAGTAATTAAAAATAATTAATTGTAAATTGAATCTGGATCGCTTATAAATATTATAAAGTGTAATTTCACGAAGTAGTTTTATAAATGAAAAGTATATTTTTCTCGATACTTTTCAGTTCAATAACAGAATTTTGTTACATTTTATATGAAGATATTTGTTGTAGTTTATAGGAAGAGCTTTTGTTAAAAATAAGAGATTACCGGAAATATATTTGAATACATTTTAAAGCATATTCAGTTAAATGAGTCCCTCAAAATTGAATCAAAAATATGATTGCATTTTTATACTAATGTGAATAAAATCGTTTTGAAATTTCTGTGAAAAAATATTTACAAACTTAGTTATGTTTACAGTAAGTTTTCATGAATATGTTACAAGAAATTGGTAACAGTTGCAGTCTCATTTGATATTCGATAGTTTTAAAGATAGATCATTTAACATGTATTACCGTAGATTCACTGCGAAATGTATCGATTTCCAGGATAAAATTGCTATAAGTAATAACTTGTAATAAGTGTAAAAGTGTAATAATATAAAAATGAGATTGTTTCTGAAGAAAATTATAAAAAGAAAGTAACGATATTTGCTATTTTTTAAGTTGAGTTTTAACCAGGGGTGCACAACCTTTTCAGAATGAGGGGCCAAAATATGAAAAAGATCATGTCGAGGGCCAAAGCAGCACGTAAATGTTAAAACATGTTATAAACGTAAAAACACTTTTTTGTGGCAATACGCATGTGAATTACAATTATTAATTTACTTATTTTACTCATGCAAACATTATACAATGAAGGAATAAAACACAAACATTATAGATATGCTTAAAATACTTTATTTCTAGAAAAAAACTTGAAACTGAATAACAGGAGAAAACTTTTTGGTAATTATACAAAAAACAGAATTTAAATTTTGAAAAAAATTATTAAAATTTAATGTGATAAAAAAATCATTAAAATTTAATGACTGAATATTTGAAGTTATTAATATTATGTTGGGCTTAAGATTCGTTGTGGCAATACGTAAAACAGAAGAAAGGTTCTTATCTGCTATTCTATTTCTTATTTTTGATTTGTTTAAATTAATTAAAGAAAAAGTTTGCTCACAAATGTAAGTACTGCCAAAGAAAGTTGCACATGCAGCTGCATTTTGAACTCCTATACGAACATTCATACTCTCGGGTAGCCATGAAGGGAACAAACTGAAAATCCGCGTTATAAAAAAATGAACTTAATGAACAGATGTAAAATATTTATTCTGATGTAGAATCGTTTTCCTATCAGATTTTTTCTTTTGTTTATTTGAAAGAGTCTCATTTCTTTTTAAATTAGTCTTATTTTATTAACAACATTCGCGGGCCAACTTTAAAGGCGACGCGGGCCAATTTTCACCCGCGGGCCATAGGTTGTGCATCCCTGGTTTTAACGATATTTACTATTTTTTTAAATTAAGTTTTATCAATGTTTAATATTTTTTAAGTTATGTTTTAACAATATTACTGTACTTTTTCAAAAAACGAAGCAAAAGAAATAATCAAAGTATCGTTATCATTATTTTTATGATATATAAATGTATGGAAGCGTGAAAAGAAGGATGCACCCAATGCTTGCATGTTTCTTTCGGATGATAATTTTAAAATGTGCGAAAGAGACACATTTCTCCATTCTTGAAGTGAATGCAGATCCTGAGCGGTATTGCATCATTTAGATGAAATGAATCACGGCATGCAACATTACAGTAAACTGTAATTTGCATTCATTGCCATTTAAATTAATTACAAAATCAGAGAAAAGGAAAACTTGACACCATTCAATACAGAGCAGCCAAACTTAACCTCGGTGCAATTTCCTCAACTGATAACCTGCGTGCTGAGACTGAATGCCGTCTCACACCACTTGAAAACAGACGAAAATTGGCCACCATTAAATTCACCAACAAAATCAGGAGCAACAACCAGGAACACCTACCTGCCCCTTAACATTATCCTGGCATTTTGCCATACCCAGCGAAAATTGGAAGATCCTCTGGAAGAAGAGAATTCTGAAAAATCGTGCAGCGAGAGCAAAATTAAATAAAACAGTTGAATTCCTAATAAACAATGAAAATTTAGTTTGTTGGATTGGGAACTCTTCTACAACTTAGTTAAAAACATGCTTTGACCAAAGTAAAGCTTTATCTTTGAAAATATCAAAAACTTTTTGAATTTGATTTTAAACATTTATATAATTATAATCAAGAACTTTGCAAAATTACAATTATAATGTCAATCGTATTTAATTCACCATAGACCCATTATATTGTCATATTGTTTTCATCTTTACATTTAACCGGAAATTGATTGCATATTTTAAGATATGTTGTAAGATAATCACACATGTTCAACTGTTGTAAAAAAATAATTTTATATGTCATTTTTTAATATATCTTTAAATAAAAGTTCCAGCAGCTCCCATTAAACTGGTAAAGCTCCTTGGAGTTAGGAACAGGGGAGTTCGCTGGTGTCAATGTCAAACCAGGAACACCTCTCAAATGTCACTTTTCGTGCCTTAACCAACAGGAAGAGGTTAAAAAGATTCACCGCCCTTCAATACAACAAAGACATCAGAAACAGCATCAGTCTGAACCACACATGCCTTGACATTATTGAAGAATCACCTTTTGCTGTCAAACCACCACCTACTGTTAAGACCAATTTAGATCTGCTGGAATCGTGTTCAAAAATTGAACCAGAAGCAACCATTCGGAGAAAAGGTATGGAAACTGTTACCAAGCTTTCTAAACCAGACCTTTCTTCCAACACAGAATGTGACATGGGAGGTTCTGGCATTTTTCTTATCCTTCCAGACCAATCATCCCTCAAACATCGGGTTGCAGCTAGAAAAATTGCCTCCAACGTCACCAGTGAACTCATTGCCATAAAGGCAGCTCTTACCCTTTACCTCACACAATCAGTACCTTCGAATGGCAACATCATATTTTCTGACTATAAATTTGCTCTGGAGGCCATTAAAGGAGGAAAAACAATACTTTCCCAAGACATCAACGCGCTTCTGTCTACCATAGTTGCAAGGGAGAAAACCTGCACCATCCAATAGTTCCCTGAACATGTTAACATCGAGGGAAATGAACAGGTGGACGCCCTCGCTGAGGGGGCTAGGAATATCAATCCCCCTCCCACGACTACCACTTGCTTCGATGCTGTCCCAAGTTACTTCTATAGATTCGGCGCCAAACAAAACGACCACTGTGCCTGCGGGGATGTTGGAAATCCCTTTCACTACGCCACCAGTTGCCCCTTGACGAGCGCCTGGCATTTCAGGATTCCAAGTGAACATTTGGTAACCCAGTGGTACAGGAATTTAATATATAATCGTCATGCCAAAGTTAAAGCTATAGCCCTAATGAACTTCTTATTAGAAAACAGGAACTTAATAATCCCAGAGGATAAAAATGATGAGGGGGAGGAGGCATCCGATGGAGTAATGCAACCCTTTAGTGAAGATGAACTTTAACTCTTCCTATGCTGTACCCCTTAACGATTTGTGACGTGTGATCAGTGACTGTGCACCGATTTTTAACATGTGACATCAAGCAGAAGTGGCTATCCTTCTTCTCTTTCTTTCCGGCAGTCTCCATCAAAACTGGTAAAATCCTTTTAGGATTAGGTACAGGGAGTTCTGCTGGTGTAAACTAAACTTGCTTCGATGCAAACGCCGTCGCCAGGCATCAGCTCTGCGGGGGACTAAGGAAAAAATGGTGCCTATCGGAGCTTAATCCTAACCGTGGTATCCCCTCTACCATCAGCAAAATGCAGACTGGGCACGTGAGGGGTATGAAAACCATGCCCGATGGATCTAGAACCTACGCAGAATGCAGGCACTGCACAGGAGTTCCACTGGATCCGAGGCATCCTTCAATTGCACTTGTTACCTCGACCCTCTTCAGCACCGACTGCTGCCATGACACCCTCTACAACGAAAAAGCTGAAGATGTGGCCAGGGCAGTGCTTCATGCCTTTGATCCCATATGACTTGTCTTTTTTTTCTCTTTGCACTTGTCACACGACAACAACAACAACAAAATCAGTAATCAAAGCTTCGAAACAAAAAACATTTTGTTGTTGTTGCTTATCCTCCATGTCCGACGGAGTCAGACTAGATCCACGAGTTCGTTGACTGTAAGGAAGTCGAAGACTAAAAGAGGATTGCTAAAGAGATCCTCCCTAGAGAGACCCATGCAATCCAAAAGATGCTCAGGAGAAGCCTGATGATTTTGGCACTTGGTGCAGGTGACGAAAGTTTTCCTGCCCTCGTTGAAAGTGAGGCACTTAATATGACCGCTAGCAAGTCTTGAGAGAACAGTCCGAGTACGTCTGTCACACGGGAGGTCAAGGGACAAACCCGGTTTTGATCCCTTGTACCAATTATGGGTGGGGTCTGTTTTTTACTCCTCCGAGATTTTTGATTTTTCCCGGGAGTATAACTCCAGAAAAGTAAGTGTGGAAGAGGGAGTATTTGAAATCCTGCAACCCTCCTTAGCAAGATTATCGGCCATTTCATTCCCGTGGATATTCACATGTGAAGGTATCCAAAAAACATTTTAATTTAAGCTAGCCGAGACTAATATGTTGACGTAAGTTTCCTTACAATCCATAAGGAAGTTCAATTCAACCTCCTGGAAAAAAAGTTTACTCTGCAAATAGAATAAGAATTTCATTTATATAGATAGCTGAAATATCGATCATTTTACAATTCAAATGATAATTTTTTTTCCGGAATAAAAAATACATAAAAAACTCTTTTAAAGTATGCTGATTTGTCTTATATACTCGATATTAAATTTATATTTTTATTTATGTTAAACACATATATGGATAGTAAAATCTGATGTTTAAGAGCTCCAATAACCTAATAAAATTAATTCGTTCAGATAACTTATACGCATTTTAATATCTGTAATAGTTTAGATAAAAAATAATTGAGCTCTTCTGAAACTATGTTAAAAGTATAGAATTATGAGCTTTTATATCACTGGGAAAAAATAAATGACACAGTATATTAATCTGCTTTTCATTTTCTATAAGTTTTTATTTTAAAGTCACTGTATTTTTATTTACTTTACTTTTCAGAAATTCCTTTTTGTTTTCTTTTAACTGGTAAATTTATCTAAAAATGGCACTTAATATTTTTCCAAAAATTCTGAAGTATTTTCTTTCCTTACAAGAATTTTTTTGGGATGAAAAGAAGGAAATGTAGATTTATCTTTAACTACTTTTTTTACAAGTATGAAATTTTTTAAATAGTAGAATGTTTAGTTACTTTTTTATTTTAAAATCCACAAGAAAATTACTTTTTTACTTGTATTTATTATATAAGAAGTTCAAGTTTATAATATTTGTTTTAAAAGAATAATAATGTAAGTGAGAGCTCAGCGACATTATAAATACTTCTAAGTAAGTGCTTCAAATAATTTTTTTTTTAAAAAAAACCAAGATAAATTGTGCACAACTTAAAAAAAGACTGTTTGACTGCTTACAGAAGTATAAAAAATGTGCTTGTTCTGTAATGAAATATACTCAGCATGGTTTTTATTTTACAGTAAATTAAAAAAAAAATCTGAAGTGTTACTTAAAGCATATTAATGTATCCTTAAGAGTTTTGAAAAAAGTATAATTTTGATACTACAGTAATTTAACTCTTTTTACTTAAAAAAGTTATTCACGAAATGTGATCTTTATGTTTCAACAATTCTCTAAATCAGCTGGATTAAAATTTGGTATTTCTCTTTTTCATAAAATATCAAATTCAAAATAACTTTATGTGAACATTAATTGTTCACAAAGGGTTATTTGGACTTTGTATTCAATAAATAAGCTTTAATTATTCACAAGATTACATTCATTTTTTGTTTTGAAGATTTTTAGGTATATTCATTTTCAGTAATGATATATGCAAATATTCAGAAATTTTATTTTATTATTTTGTTTAATGCCATAATGTGAGTAAAGATGATTAACCCTTTTCAGTTTTTCAGTACCAAACTCAATTAAATCTAATTATTAAGCCTATCCAAATAAAAATATGAATATCGAAATTGGATTCGTGGAGGTTATGGTATTAAAATTGATTAATTTAGCCCTCGTATAGAAAAAGTTACATGTGAGTGACAAGTCAGTTAAAAAATTATATTGAAAAATTTTTATATTAAAAACAATATTAAAGTCTCATTTATGATTATACTTAATAGTACCGTTATTATATCTGTAGAATTAAATAATTATTTTTTAAAACCAGTGGGCCAAGCGCCCATATCGATTTTCGCGACCAAGGTATCTTGGGTGCGGAGCATATGTCCCGCCTATGTTGTTAGCCTAACGCGAAAGAGCCCCAGTGTTTAGTCGCGCGCTACTCAGTTTATCGACCTACTGAAGCGACCTTGCTTAACCCGAGGATCGAATCTCGGACCGCCGAACTGGCAGCCGAATGGTTAGCGCTCTTGCCTTCGGTTCAACAGTTCGTGGGTTTGAATCCCACCTTGGGCATGGATGTTTGTAGTGGTTCGGAATCCACTTTAAACCGTAAGTCCCGGTCTAATTAGCCTACGTGTGCAAAAAATGACCGTTGAGCGACAAACAAACCAAACCGAATCTCGGACAAGTATTTTGGGAGCACTATCACTTAGTCACCAGGTTGTTATAAACGCCAAGTCATTCTTTTGTTAATCGAACTAATAATACATATCTGAATTATTTAAAACCAAAAATTTATGTGCGTTGCGTAATTTACTTAAATGTAATCCAATATAAGTAGATTCATGTTGATTTGTGAATTTAAACACTATTCCCAAAATATGAATAAGCGAAGGGCATTATAAACGATTAAACAATTAGTAAAAAAGTTATCAACAAAAAGTTGAAATGGAATTGGAAACTCTTTCGTATTATTTCTAATGTAGGGTTTTATAACTGGTTTTACTCTTGCCAACTGAAGCGCAATTGTAAAAATCTTTTTTTTTTGTTATTTTTCGTTATTTAAGTGAACGACATTATGACAGATTCTATTGAGAGAAAAGTACTACTATTTTCTGCTGAAACTTCACAAAAATGTAGTTGGAAATACTTACATATTATTTTCCGGTATTTTAGCCATCAGGTTTTATGCGCACTTGCTGAAACTTGAAGCGCGATTACAAAAGCTTTCATATTAATTGACGTGAAGTGTCTGCTTGACCATCATATTAATTGATGGTCAAGCAGACACTTCTAAGAGAAAGAGTACCATTGTTACTTGCCGAAGTTTTAAGAGAAAGAGTACCATTGTTACTTGCCGAAGTTTTAAGAGAAAGAGTACCATTGTTACTTGCCGAAGTTTTAAGTGTGACTACCAGAAACATCTTATTAATTATCCGTTATTTAAAGGAATGATATTACTTCAAGTTTCAATAAAATAAAATTGTTACTGTTACCAGCTAAATCCTGAAATACGGTTTTTTCCTACGCCACAACAAGGCCAGAACTCATTTGTCGTTACCTAGCGGACACCTGTGAACCCAATTACGGAGGGAAATACGGTTGTAAAAGCCTTTATATTATTTCTCGTTTTTTTTTTTTTTTTTTTTTTTTTAACAGAGGTAGAGATTAAAAACTGAGCAAGTACTTCTGAACAATTAGATGAAGTTGAAATCGAATTATGTGGATGAATTTAATGGATTAAGTATTCTGTGCCAAATCAATTTTTATTTATAATAATGTTTAAATTATAAATATTAAATTACATGTTTAAATTATTTGATAGTATAAACAAAAATTTCACATGAACTCACAGTTAGCAATATTAATAAGTTTATGTTGATAATAGGTGAAGAAAAAGAGTTTAATAATTTTAAAATAATAACTAGTTAGATTTACTATTTTTGCCATCATTAATTAATGAACAGTTTTTAAATTTCATTTGAGGAAAACTGTTTATATTTTCTAATAATATTCTAAAGTAGAACCTTCTTAAGGAAAAAAGAAGTTAACTCGTCTTTCAGTAAAAAAAAGAACGTAGCGAAAAGAAGTAAATTATAAGCTTACCTTGACAGCAACGGGGGTTTCAGTATTGTCAGCAGGGTTTTTGAGTGTTCCTTGATACACTTCTCCAAAAGCTCCTTGGCCCAAGGCGCTGTCAAAGACAAATTAAAAGAAAATCATTTCGACTCTTTCTTATGAAAATCGCAGCAGTTTTTTTTCCATAATTTGATTGAAATCCTATTAAAAACCCCCACCACTCAACGCAGAATTTAAAAATTTGAAACTTTTTTAAGCTGGTTAATACTTTGTAAAGATAATTTTCTTTTCAGGAAATCTATTTACTATTAAAACTCTATTCTTGTAATATCATCCTATTCTTCCGTGTTACTTGCGTGTGTGGAAAAACTGCTAAATATTTCTTTTGAAGGAATTATCCACTGCATGACGTAAGAAAGCGAAAAACTCTTAAATTGCTAGTTTAGCTGTTTTATAGAATCACTGGTTTTACCTGGGGCCTGAGCAGCTACCAGGCGCGTCGGTAGGCGGTGGATCACCGAACGTCCTGTAGGAATGACAGGATAGCCTTGAATATAGAATCAGAGGCCGCGAACCAGCTCCCGTAAACCCTGGTGTTATGCGTTCCGTGCCTAGGGCTAATTGGCACCGCGGTATTGGTGTCTTAACGGAGCCTCTAGTTGCCTGGAAAACTTCTAGAGTAATTTGCCTTGCCCAGTATCTCAGGCAATGCTGGGTGGACTTATATTACCTGAGCTTATAAATTGTTATCTTGTGGCTGAAAAGACACAAGAAATAACAATCCTTTCTGCATCTACAGGTGATGCCTCTGAAGTTGACCTTGCTGAAAAAGACAAGTGAACTCAGAGGCTGTCTTGTAAAGGGGCAGTAATGAATCCTTCACTTGAGGTAGAAATGACCTCCAAACCATCTTGTGGTGAAAGTCAGGAAGCTATCCCTAGTATGACTGACTCTCTGACCAGATGGGACTATTTCAGCAAGACCCCATCTGCTGGAAGTGTCATACGCAAGAGGAAATGGCAGAGCATATCATTTATGAATGCGAGGCTCTTGCCCTCCCTATATTAACTTCTTTAGGCATCAACCATACTAGAGAGTTACACCTAGACTCCATTAAAGGGTTATCGGACTTTATTAATAAAGTGGGTGAACCGAGCAACTGGAACTAGGAAACATTGGGTTTGGAGTTAATGGTACAAAATGCTGATAAAAGCAGAGGTGCCCAATGACATACAAACCCAATTCTAAGAAGATGAAGAAGAAGATCACTGGTTTTACATCTTGTATTTTTTAAAATTTATGTAAAACCATTCTATGAAATATATGTTGTTGCATATGTCTTTATTGAAAAAATCAATCCAACTGTATTAAACAATTTAAGTATGACAGAAGAACAAATATATATATATAAATAAACGTTTAACCTAATAACGAGAACAAAATAACATGAGAATAGAAGTAAAAAATAAGAAAAAGAAATGTGTCAGGGAAAAGAACACACGAGTCTTTTAAAGGATCTCATGAAAGTTCTGGCACTCCAGTACAATCTCATACTGTTTTTGTGAATATCCATTTCCAAGAAGATTGCATCCTGCATGCGTACAAAAAGAAACACATTCCTGGTTTCTGAATGGCATAAATGAAATGAAAGGTTGCCTATATTATTTAGATGTTGTGTCAAGCAGTCTACAATTTGCCCTTTATGGGATTTTTGACAAATCTTTTTCCAAGTGTCCTGAATGTTATCATAGGGTTACACGGTTGATTTTGCTACCTGCTCAGATTTAAAAGTATCCATTATTTTCTTAAAAGTATGGTTTTAAATGACTCTGAACCAATATACGTGATTATTATTAATTTACAAAATAAGGGCATTTTAAAAAGAGTCCACATACAAGAATTTTACACAAATTTAATGATAATCATTTATTAAATAAAGCTTTTGTATCCTGGAACCAGGGGGTATGCGTACCCCTCTGGGGCTTGAGCTAGCCACAAGGCGCGTCGGCAGGTGGTGGATCGCCGAACGTCCTGTAGGAATGACAGGATAGCCTTGAATACAGAATAAGAGGCCGCGAACCAGCTCCCGTAAACCCTGGTGTTATGCGATACGTGCCTAGGGCTAATTGGCACCGCGGTATTGGTGTCTTAACGGAGCCTCTAGTTGCCTGGCAAACTTCTAGAGTAATTTGCCTTGCCCAGTATCTCAGGCAATGCTGGGTGGACTTATATTACCTGAGCTTATTAATTGTTATCTTGTGGCTGAAAAGACACAAGAAATAACAAATCTTTCTGCATTTGCAGGTGATGCCTCTGAAGTAGACCTTGCTGAAAAAGACAAGGGAACTCAGAGGCAATCTTGTAAAGGGGCAGCAATGAATCCTTCACTTGAGGTAGAAATGACCTCCAAACCATCTTCTGGTGAAAGTCAGGAAACTATCCCTAGCATGACTGACTTTCTGACCAGATGGGACTGTTTCAGCAAGACCCTATCTGCTGGAAATGCCAAACGCAAGAGGAAACGGCAGAGCATATCATTTATGAATGCGAGGCTCTTGCCCTCCCTAGATTAACTTCTTTAGGCATCATCCATACTAGAGAGTTACACCTAGGCTCCATTAAAGGGTTATCAGACTTTATTAATAAAGTGGGTGACCCGAGCAACTGGAACTAGGAAACATTGGGTTTGGAGTTAATGGTACAAAATGCTGATAAAAGCAGAGGTGCCCAATGACATACAAACCCAACCTTAAGAAGAAGAAGAAGAAGAAGCTTTTGTATATTGAAGCAACATACTTTTTGAATCTTTCATTTGTGTCTGTAGAATCCAGTTACTCGTTGAATTAGATTTTCCAATGTATGTTACGTACATACACGTAATGTTCGACAATCTCAATCAATTTTCTAATTTGTTTCCTGCTTCAAAATCTCAAACCAAAAGAACGCGATGATAATCATGATGTTATTTAAGTAGCAGAAATTTGTGGGAAGCACTCTTACTTTAAAAGAGTAAGGTTTTCTCTCGGAACTTTTCTCAGGTCCTGCTCTGTACAAGTGTTGCCACCGAATTCATAATTGGGGTTGTTTTCAGAGACCATACCTCCGACGTTGCGGAGGCGGTTGAGTTGTTCATCAGGGCTGTTGAGAGGCTCATTGCTGACGTCTCTTGACCGATGCACTTTTCTGTACTTTGCGGCTGAAAAATATATTGAACATTTTCATAACTAACACCAACAATAATGGTTTAAAGGTACATGCTGAAGTTTTAACAACAAACGTACGGAGATTTATTATTCAAATATTCTTATTAGAAATATTTAGGTATTTTATTTTACTTTATTGTAATACACAATTTGTACGCTAATAATATTTTACTAATATTATTTACAATTTATTCCTGTTATATGTCTTTTTACTTTTAGAAAGTATTTTTTTTATGAATTTGTTGCTCAATTGATTAGAAACAGTTGGCAAGATAATTACCAATGGCCTACATTTCCGAGGGAATTGAATTTTGATATTCTATTTGGAATTAAAATGTGTAGATTTTGTTTTCATATGTTGGTTTCAAATCCCTGGTCAAAATATGTATGCTAATCTATGTTTAACTTCTAAAAATAATCTTACAGAAATTTTTAGGATTGCTTAACAGACATTGGCTTTCGGTTCAACAAGCTTTGAATTCCAAAGCAAAAGTGTGTTGATATATCCATGCAATATGTAAGTTGATACATTCATAACCATAATAAACGTCCATTGATTATTTACAGATTTATTAAAGGCCATTAAAATCAGCATTTGAGCCTTATTATGGAAGATCATTAAATAAACGTTAATCAAGTTACATTGTGTAGAATATCGGGCAAGAGTGGTGTCATAGGCAATATGAGACGCGATAGCTTTAACAGAATCCTTCCTAATCATTGAAATTAAACATTATGTGGAAGTTATTACCCACTTTGTTTTGAACTGTGATACCATGACGACCTGGTTAGCAGATGGTCCAAAGACTGGTATTTGGTCTGACTATCAACAACAATGTTGATAAAATTTTTGCTTTCAACTTGTTATTAATCAATATCTCTCCTCGGGTGTGAATGGGTGAAAAAATCCTGTTCATTAACATCATATTCTCGCCATTAAAAGAGTGAATTACCATGAATAACTGCTTTCAGTGGCTGAGAACTGGCAAAAGCAGTTGGCTGTCAGTAACTTGACAGTCAGGAATCATGTGAAGTTTCGATTTTTTTCATTTTTTGAAATTATTAGGTTGGTGCGTATGAAATGTCGGATTCTCTTTACATGCGGACGTTTTCCTCCCTGTTTTCGTTATACTTTTGTATTTGGCATAACCTCATTCATACTCGTATTGTCCATTGCCAGAGACTCATTTCAGCAAAATAGGTTTTCTCGAAGGTCTTCCCTTTTTTATTTCTTTTGAGTTTATTGCCGATATGAATTCTGCCGACATTAGCGTCATTTTCTTATATGAGTACAAACTTGGTAATAGTGCTGCAAAAGCTGCACGCAACATAAACCAAGCGTTTGGGGAGAATACGGTTAACGATCGGAAAGTGCAGCGTTGGTTCGAAAAATTTCGGACTGGCGATTTTTCACTGAGCCGCGCGGAAGACCCAAAACGTCTGTGAAGAATGATGACCTGAAGGCTCTAGTGGAAGCGGATCCAGCCGTATCCACGAGGGAACTTGCTATCAGGATGAAAGTTGACCATACAACGATATTGAGACACCTTTCTGAGATTGGCAAGGTTAAGAAGATGGACAAGTGGGTACCGCACGCACTGACAGAGCGAAATAAGCTGGATCGGTTAAACGTATGCTCATCATTGCAGCATCCACCCTATTCACCGGATCTCTCGCCGACCGATTTTCATTTTTTCAAGCATTTAGAGCTGTTTTTAAGGGGCAAACACTATGAAAATGAAGACAATCTAAAAAACTCGATATCAGAGTTTTGAATTCTAAAGACCAAAATTTTTTTAAGACAGGCATCTACGCTTTAAAATCTCGTTGGGAGAAGTGTATTGAAGCGAATGGAGCATACTTTGATTGAATAAACAGCTTTTGAAGAAAGATATGCAGTTTTATACAATCACTTAAGAATCCGACATTTCATACGCACCAACCTAATATTTATTCCATCAATCAAGTCAATCAAGTTATTTTACAATAAAATAATTTGTAACTATTGTAATGAAGGAGTAACTTCGTAATACTTTTGTAAGCAACAACATGCAATGAATTATTGCTGATGGTATTATTTTTAAAATTTCCCATGAAATGCTTGGAAGCTAAGTTAAGTAAAATAAGAAAAGCTCCATATCAATGAAAACTCACATCATTTTTCCAGTATCTGTATTTAGGCTTACCAGATTTGTAAATTTCAAAAAAAGTCAATTTTCGATAAAAGATAGATTCATTCTCTAAATTTTTATCCCATCACGATCATGAATCTCACAATTTCCTGTTATTCTGTTCAAGAGTCATGTTTTCAATTTATGATCCAGACAAAACATTAAAGCTCTGAATTTTTATCTCAATAGTTTAATTTTGAAAAATCTATGTTGTTTCTATTAAAATATTTTAAGTACAAACTTGCGAAGAAGACGCCGATGATAAGCAGCGAGAGGACGAGGACGACACTCAGAATGATAAACACCATCATCTTCGGCGTCACGCTCATCGTGCTTTGCCCTGCAAAACAATTAATCGATTTAATTTAATTTTAATCGATATTGTTAAAACGAAATCTATTTATTAGAAAAATTTGGTTGATGTATTTGACGGAAAAGTGAATGCTTTCTAAATTTCAATTTTATTGTATTATATATAATGCGCATTACACATATATAATTTATGAAACGTATCTTTTCTAATGAATTAGTAAATAATAAAACATTTAGATGTAGTTGGCATTGAATGTGAAATTTGTAATACTTTTTTTACCATGTTATAATTGACTAATACTAGGTTATAAATTGTCTTAAATTTTATAATTGCTATTTATAACTATAATTAGATTTATACAACGTGATAACAAAAAAACTGTTTTTCTAAGTAAAGGAGATATATTATATTGATTTTAAAAGCTGTTTTATTGCAATATAATAAAATTAAAACTTAACAATATAATAATTTAATCATTCATTTAAGAGAAAAATGATTTAAAAATTTTAGCCTTCATTGTCAAATGCTACAAGCAAATATTTCTTCATGTTCATTAGACTATCAAATTTATATTTTAAAATTGACAGATTTATAAATTCGAAGTACAGTTAATTTTTTCACTAAAAAGAAAATTGTTATGAAAAGCTAAAAAAAATTATGCCAACATTAATAATTACTTAAATGAGATTCATTATTTTAACGTGTAAATATTTTATACCATCTGTAATTTCCATTGTCCTTTTCATTGTATTATAATGGTATTCTGCGTTATATGTGAATAGGTGCAAATGAAAAAAAAATAAACATTAAAACTACATTATTTGCATTAAACATTTCCGGTGACACAAGTAATTTACGAACTCACTGAAAATGTTTAATGCTGCAAAATATATTGAATTTAGATGAGTTCTAAAAAAAAATGTTTCATTACAAACTTTTTGAGTTAAGAACGTTTTTCTTACATGAAAGCTCAGTAGTATCTAAGATATGGCATTATTAGAATCATTTTTTGTGTAGCGTTTACGATTGTGTGTGGAATTGTTTCTGGTTTCTAATAGAAAGCAACATCTATAATAACACATATATGAAAATATTTCCTAGTAGACGCTGTTAGTGAATTTATTCTCTTCAAATTGTTTTAAAAAATTTATAATTCCTTAAATGAATTACCATTGCAAGAAACGCCATCGATGCTTATGGTCAGATGAGGGGGGCAGATGCAGTAATAGGCCATGTTGTCCACGTCAAGGTAGACGCAGAGATGCTGACATCCGGAACACGTCTGTGCTGGCACGATGACCACTGAACCATCTCCGTAGTTCGAACCGGGTTCCACAAGAGTTCGAATGGAATTAGGCATCAGAAAAGATGTCCCACCTTGGCCATTATAATAGGGACTCTCTATTTCTGACGCATCGCCCCCTACAAGAGAAAAGCAAACATCAAGCGTAGAAAGTAAAAAGTTAATGTTTAACATAATAAAGATAATTCCACAATGAGAATAAGAAAGAAAAATACTCTAAATTTACTTTATAATTTAGAGTTGTTTGACTTTCACAATTAATACAGAAATATTGCTTGAGCTTATTTTCATAGTGTGGAGGGTCATTCGGAAAGTAGAGACTGCTTTGTTATAAAATCTCAGAAAAGTAATATTCATAGAAAGATTCATCGGACTTGGTCTAGCCTGTGTTTAGATCATGAGGTATTCCTCAACAACAGTTTCAGACAACAATAAGTATTGATAATCAAAATCATTTTCTTCATAAAATTATCGATCATTTGGAAGAATGTATGGGAGGTAAATGATCAAATATAGAACTTTTTTGACCGACTTATATTTTTAATAACAGATACAAAAGTTGCCAGGAGGTAAAATATTGTCACGAAGATTTAAGTGAACACACCGTTGGATTTAAACAAACAAGTTTATTGAAGGAAAGTAGCGACTTGTAACCTTACAAAGTCGAGAAGTTGCCCACGACTAGCGGGTATAAGCTTTTATATAGTAATAGAATATTCGAGAAACAACTAATTAACATAACAAAGAAAGGTCTAGAATGTTGGAGAACATAAGGAAACAATAATTAAAGAAACAAACAAAAAATCCATACTTTGGATACAACAGCCATGGCTGGTATCGAACCCGCAACCTCCGGGTTTGGATCGCGTGCTTTGACCACTCGGCCTCTGAGCTCATTGGAAAGCTTTCTCTATGTGGCAATATTACTTTGTTATAATGTATACAAAAATAAATATAAATTTATATGTTTCTTAAATTTTAATAAAATGTGTTTCACAGTTAGGTTATACATATGTATTCAAGTTTAAATATCCATGCCATATGATTCAGATATTAAAGTTTAATTTTCCTGCTTATAGTTCTATGTTATGTTCCATTAATGATATTACGCATTTTGATTAGTACTGCATCGAAAAACACTTTTATTTACCAAGAGGTTTTCATCAGCTCATTTTAAGGATCAAATTACGTTTATTATAAATTTCACTTCACTCATACGAGCTTCAACAACAAACTGTGCAGCCCACAGTTCAAACAGATGCAACTGATGAGTAACGCCAATTATTTCATTTTTATTAAAAGATAAAAATGTTTCTCCGGCAGTCCTTCGATTCCTGCGCCTGTGCTTTGGAAGACATAAATTTTGCCTTTTTGTAATAAACGGGGATGGAAATAGAGCAATGCATAGAAAGTTAAAGCGATATTCTATTTTCTTCTTCTTCTTCTTCTTAGAATTGGGTTTGTATGTCATTGGGCACCTCTGCTTTTATCAGCATTTTGTACCATTAACTCCAAACCCAATGTTTCCTAGTTCCAGTTGCTCGGGTCAACCACTTTATTAATAAAGTCCGATAACCCTTTAATGGAGTCTAGGTGTAACTCTCTAGTATGGATGATGCCTAAAGAGGTTAATCTAGGGAGGGCAAGAGCCTCGCATTCATAAATGATATGCTCTGCCGTTTCCTCTTGCGTATGACATTTCCAGCAGATAGGGTCTTGCTGAAATAGTCCCATCTGGTCAGAGAGTCAGTCATACTAGGGATAGCTTCCTGACTTTCACCAGAAGATGGTTTGGAGGTCATTTCTACCTCAAGTGAAGGATTCATTACTGCCCCTTTACAAGACAGCCTCTGAGTTCACTTGTCTTTTTCAGCAAGGTCAACTTCAGAGGCATCACCTGTAGATGCAGAAAGGCTTGTTATTTCTTGTGTCTTTTCAGCCACAAGATAACAATTTATAAGCTCAGGTAATATAAGTCCACCCAGCATTGCCTGAGATACTGGGCAAGGCAAATTACTCTAGAAGTTTGCCAGGCAACTAGGGGCTCCGTTAAGACACCAATACCGCGGTGCCAATTAGCCCTAGGCACGGAACGCATAACACCAGGGTTTACGGGAGCTGGTTTGTGGCCTCTGATTCTATATTCAAGGCTATCCTGTCATTCCTACAGGACGTTCGGTGATCCACCGCCTACCGACGCGCCTGGTAGCTGCTCAGGCCCCAGGATATTCTATTTTGCTTTCAAATATAAGTATGTATAAAATCATTTTCGGCCCACTTCAAACTGATATTTACCATCAAAATAATTTTTAGCAGAGTAAATCAAGATACTGCGTCATCACTAAAATTCAGCATCCGGAAAAATTATTAAATAAATCAATCTTAAGATAAATGAAAGCATATTAATAGCATTTAACATCCTATATTTTAAAATAATATTTTAATAACTTGTATGAGAGGGAAAATTGCAAAATTATAAATAATAAGTTGTTTTCGTGTACAATGAACAGTAAGAATTTGTAACAGTTTGGACTAAAAAAAAAAACGCATTTAAAAATATTTAATAATAAAAACATAAATAAGAAATTAATACGTTTCTACATAAATTTAAGGAACATTTTGCAAAATAAATAAAAATTTGCTATGAAATTTTTACACAATAATTGTTGCTCGTAAAAATTTAGATAACAGTTAGAGTAAAGGTTGGTTTAATATCGTTTTGAGTGATATGTGTGTATGTGTGTGTGGTAGAATGTACTTATTGCATATTACCATATTAAAACTAATCATACATAATCCATACATTCTTAAATTTTTTGTCAAAATGACATAGTTTAGAGGCAAAATACTCTTTAGATTATACAAAAAATATTCCCATAAAAGCAAATATATCAATTTTTAAAATAGTAAACATTTTGTAACAAAAATAAAAGAAAATGTATTTCTAATTCATTAAAAATTTTAGGTTATTGAAAAGTGGATAAAAAAATTATGGTGAACTGCTTTATTAGAATGTAAACCAATAGATTTCCAGATCTGAAGTTGAAGGGAGCATTTTTTTCCAAAAGCCGTGTGAGAACTCTCAAAAGCGCAAGAATTTTCGAGATCCTAGTATATTTCTAGAAGCGAATTTTTGGTTTTAACAATTTCGGATTTTGAAAAATCTGTAAACAACAGAATGGATTACTTTAAAACATTTAAGTATATATTGATCTTTTAAGTATGATTAATTTAATCTTTAATCATCGTATAGCATGTTTATGTATCAAAGTTGAAATTTTAAATATAGTAATAAGGAGAAAACATTTAGGACTAATTTAGGATACTCAAATGACATAGCATTCATGTTTCCTTCCTGGAAGAAATCATAGAGTTCATTTCCCAGCTGAGCAACTCTGGGCTTCGTTTAACAATTCATGGGCTCGAGCTCCTGGGGCCTGAGCAGCTACCAGGCGCGTCGGTAGGCGGTGGATCACCGAACGTCCTGTAGGAATGACAGGATAGCCTTGAATATAGAATCAGAGGCCGCGAACCAGCTCCCGTAAACCCTGGTGTTATGCGTTCCGTGCCTAGGGCTAATTGGCACCGCGGTATTGGTGTCTTAACGGAGCCTCTAGTTGCCTGGCAAACTTCTAGAGTAATTTGCCTTGCCCAGTAACTCAGGCAATGCTGGGTGGACTTATATTACCTGAGCTTATAAATTGTTATCTTGTGGCTGAAAAGACACAAGAAATAACAATCCTTCCTGCATCTACAGGTGATGCCTCTGAAGTTGACCTTGCTGAAAAAGACAAGGGAACTCAGAGGCAATCTTGTAAAGGGGCAGCAATGAATCCTTCACTTGAGGTAGAAATGACCTCTAAACCATCTTCTGGTGAAAGTCGGGAAGCTATTCCTAGCATGACTGACTTTCTGACCAGATGGGACTATTTCAGCAAAACCTTATCTGCTGGAAATGTCAT
>CM075856.1:41281393-41298893 GCA_037975125.1 Latrodectus hesperus | reverse complement strand
CCTAATTCGATCTTATAAAGTCGGAAAGAGCTTCTGAAGTAATCTTATTTCCTTAATTTATTGACTGAGTTCGTTATAGAAGTTTTCAAAATCCGCTTGTCTTTATTTATGAGCAGGCTTGCTTAAATATTCAAGTTGTCGAATGAAATTGTTTAACTTTGGAATAACAAATTTCAAAATCATAGTAAATTCTAGTTAAAAGTTCTAAAATTAAGCATCCTTCATTCTATGTTCTTTGAAATATTAAAGCTTAAAATCATTTAAATCAAATAGAAACACCTAAATCACATTGCACATTTCTCGTACCCTTTCAATTCATGTATTAATTTTCTTTAAAACTCCATGTAGATTATTTATTTTACTGTGTTTATTTATTTTGTAAATAAAATAATATTTTCTATAGATTTCCTTTGAAGCGCACAATTTTAAGTCATTTTAGACTTCAAGTTTAAGAAAAATTGTATAAGACATTACTTGGTTCAATTTCCAGCCTGAGGAAAAAATTGGGTACTTTGATGAATTCAAAAAAGTATCCAATGAATACTGTAAAATAAAAATAGGGTTTTTAATTTTTTATTCCGAAACTAAAAGTATTTTTGTTTGAATTTTTAGGTAATTTTTAATTCTTGCAATAAAAACTCAATATTTAAATTTAAAAATGAAAATTTCCATTTAATTTTTATAAGATTCTTCATTTCTCTTTCTGTAACTCTGTGATTAAATTTCTTCTGGTTTGTTAATCGAACTTTTTGCTTTGAATATCTGGCATGTAGGATACAAAGACGATATTCTGATAACTTAGTATTGGAAACATGTCGAGCATTAAAACTCTTGTCTCTTTCGTTATTCTAACTATTATTGAATGCAGTTACGCTTGACTTAATGTGCAATAAAATATGAATGCACTGAGAAGAAAACTGAGGGAAATACCCTAAATGTTTTTACTTCCTTTTCTATTTTTATTACAATCATTAAAATATCTTCCGAGAAAAACTGCTGAAATTATAAATGGGCTGATTTCATGGTCATTCCAACCCTTTAGAATTATTCCTCAGTTAAGGACAAAATAATACTTCATAAAGGTGATTATTTTGCAAGAATGTGAGCAAATTAAGCCATATATTCTTAAAAAAATATTTCAGACTGGATGAGACATCCTCTATTTAAATATCAGTACTGCTGATCGGGCAGAAATAATATGATGTGTTTAACAAGACTGAATAACTTTCTGGCTCTATTGTGGCATGAATATTAATGAATAACATTCAAATAAGCAAATTTCGTTTCGGGTACCTGTATTTTACACAAATAAATTATTGTTTTAAAATAAATAAGAAATTTTCAATTATTATGAAAATTGTAATCTAAACTGTGAAATTCGAATCGAATATATCATATCCAAAATGTTCAAAATTAAGTAATTTAAAAAAATCTAAATGTATAAAAACAATTTTTAGCTTAAAATTAATTATTATTGATTTTAATTATATTAATTATTTAAAGTACAATTTTTAACATACTTATATTTAATTGCACAGTTAAATATTTTAGAGCAGTTCAGTTTTCTGACTCATTAATATCTGTCTTGCATTTACTGTGTAAAATCTGTTGATTTCACAAAGCAAATGTAAGTAATTATTGTGTAAATAGTTAATTGTAACTATAGTCTAAAGTCATCATAGTGCTACAATTTTAAAATTGCAAGCTACTGAAATTGGGTTTAAGATTTAAATTTTTTAAGACTTATAATATAATGTGTAGTTTTTTAAAATATTATTACCGAATTGTCAAATTTTCCAGATTTTAATTTTACTGCACATATATGAAATGAATCGCGTGAATTTTTGGTTCAATCTGTAGTGCATTTGTTTTATTCAGATGTAAATTACCTCATTTTTTATAATCTGTAGGATGTACAGCAAAACAAAAAATAACTTATAAGAAATTAAAACCCAAATATTCTTATGCACCAGTGAAGTTTTAAAACAATATTTTAACTAATTTTCTTAGCAACCCAACAAATTTAGGAAAATAGTGTGTATACCACTATGTAAATAAGTAGTTCCCATAAATGAGTTATATGGGCAAAGGAAAAAGCAAAATTGTGCGTTCATCTATTGAAGAAAAGAATATAAACAGTGTTTTACGCAATCAATAGGACCCAGTGGCTTTATCTGTTAAGGGATCATTCTTCTTGTTGGAAGGTATTGAGTTCAAATCCCGATTTAGTTGAAGATCCTTGTAAAGGTACCTTAAATAGGTTGAAATGTTTTCCGAGTGGAACGATGTCTTCTGCTGGGTCCCTGCTTCTGAATCTTGAAGTCTCCGAACTCGGCGGCGTCCACTTCAGGACCGGGGAGAGGGAGGCTTGCTGATGCTCCCTCGCCATAAGGTCAAAGATTTCGCATGTGGGAGTTCACAGGAGGCTCGGAAAGCGCATGCTGGACATCCCCAGAAACCAGGCAGCAGCTGAACTAAGCGAAGTCTCACAATTTCGATTGAAATATTTGTCCAAGAAATAAAGATCAACGAGGAAAATTCTAATTTGACAGCAAAAAAAGAATTTGGCATCATCTTTAAAAAATAAAAGCAGCTCACAAGAGTAAGCTGCTGAGTTCCAACAAGTAAAATATAGTATCAACACAGAATTATTCAAAGATATTAGCTAATGATGAACTACTGATAAAGAATTTTTGTTTTAAGGGTAAAATTATGATGTTTAATCGATGGCACAGCGATTTGTTTTACAAATGAAAAATTTTTCAACAGAACAAGTTAATAATAGATCATAGTAAGCAGAAGCTCAGAGAAATTTTTAAATATTAATTGATGAGGGATCCATATTGTTGTTGTTTGGATTTAGATTGACAGACCGAAACAACTTCTTGTTTCTGTACATCGACAGGCCAATATATTGTACAAACTAATGCAAATTCATTTCGGAAGATGCTGTAGATATTTGGGGTCACAAAAAGCTTTCAAACCTCAAAGATGGATTTCTTAAACTGGATTCTACTTCTGCAGAGTCAAAAAATTCGACAAATATAGTTCAAGATTGATGAAATCCCCAAATCAGTTCAATGGAGTTCAAAAATGGTCACAATGTTCGTCAGTTTTGAAGTCAATCAGTTATTTTGTTTTGGTTTACCTTGGAGATATAGATGTCGTGGTGTAAACGAAATAAAAAAGCCTGAAAGGAAACTTAAATTTTTTATGAATTCAATAACAATTCCTTTCGGCAAATGTGTTTTAAAAGGAAAGGAAATGAAATCCATAAAATTCTGTTGCAATCAGACAAGTATCATGTAAAAATTGAAGTCATATAAAAGTGTTTGTGACATCTGAAGTCTGCACCATAAAAGTTGACTGAACTTCTATATTCATAGGTCCTTTTTCCCTTGGAATGAATGGGCGGTCTAGAACAGTAAAAAAAACAGATTTCCTTTATATTTTTGTGTAGCTAGTCAAAGGTTAAAAAGCAAGATTTTTGACCAATCCCTGGAAATATAGTAATTGTATACTTATAAGAGTTTCAACCAATCAGAAAGTAGCCAATGGAAGAGATAGGCGACGGCTAAGAGCCAAATCAAAGACAAGATCAGAAGCCGAGAGGAGAGGAAGAAGATTAAAAGAGAGTCCTTCCCAATTGCTAACTACATCTCGATAGAGGAACAATATGGAGAGACCAAAAATGAAAAGGAGAAGCTGAGGAAAAGAGGGTCAGTCCCGAGAATGACAGAATTGAGAGTGCGCCTGGAACGGTTCTGGAAAACGTTAGGAAGGAGTTTTACCAGGGATATGATTTCCACACACACGTGGACTATATGTGCAAGTGGTTGCCCTGTAGGGGTCAGTCTAAAAATCTCTTTCTCATTACACTGGCCCGTTATTGTTTTATAAATACGCTTATAAAAAACTTACGGTTGGACAAATTTTAATCAAGAATGTGACTGCTTATAATGTATAATTATAGTGTTTAAATAAAACTATTTATTATATTTTAACTTAGTTATTCTGAATTGTAGTCTCTACCATTCAGCCCATGCTCTAGGAACCCGATTTTTCCCCAAAACAATAAAACAATAGATACTATATGTCATATCTCCTGGAACCAGGGGGTACGTGTACCTTACTGGGGCTTGAGCACAGCCACCAGGCGCGTCGGCAGGTGGTGGATAGCCGAATGTCCTGTAGGAATGACAGGATAGCCTTGAATATAGAATCAGAGGCCGCGAACCAGCTCCCGTAAACCCTGGTGTTATGCGATCCGTGCCTAAGGCTAATTGTCACCACGGTATTGGTGTCTTAACGGAGCCTCTAGTTGCTTGGCGAACTTCTAGAGTAATTTGCCTTGCCCAGTAACTCAGGCAATGTTGGGTGGACTTATATTACCTGAGTTTTTTTAATTGTTATCTTGTGGCTGAAAAGACACAAGAAGTAACAAACCTTTCTGCATTTGCAGGTGAAGCCTCTAAAGTAGACCTTGCTGAAAAGACTAGGGAACTCAGAGGTAATCTTGTAAAGGGGCAGCAATGAATCCTTCACTTGAGGTAGAAATGACCTCTAAACCATCTTCTTCTGGTGAAAGTCAGGAAGCTATTCCTAGCATGACTGACTTTCTGACCAGATGGGACTATTTCAGCAAGACCTTATCTGCTGGAAATGTCATATGCAAGAGGAAACGGCAGAGTATGTCATTTACGAATGTGAGGCTCTTTCCCTCCCTAAATTAACTTCTTTAGGCTTCATCCATACTAGAGAGTTACACCTAGACTCCATTAAAGGGTTATCGGACTTAATTAGTAAGGTGGGTGACCCGAGCAAATGGAACTAGGAAACATTGGGTTTGGAGTGAGCGGTACAAAATGCTGATAAAAGCAGAGGTGCCCAATGACATACAAACTCAATTTTTAAGAAGATGAAGAAGAAGATATGTCATATCTCATAAGCTTGGCCGCGCTTAACCATTCTCTACGCAAAGAATGGAACAAAATATTGAAATGCGAGATCTAGATGAAAATTTCGTAACAACTATTTATAATTTGTGATAGATAGTTTAGTGGCGCATGAAATGTTTTAAGACTAATAGTAACTCCTTTGAAATTCTCTTGAATACGTTCAAGTAGCAGTGTACATAAATATATTTTGAAGCTTGGTTATAAAATTTGTTTTAGAATTAAATTTGAAATGTGTTATGTGCTGAAAGTATCTCTTGTCACCCTGTAAAATTACATAGATTAATACAATTAATATTTGAAAAAACAATTCACAAATATATTCAACTTTAAATGATTATGAATATGTAAAATATTTTATTCTTTTGATTTTTATTCCCGAGTTTTCAAACAAATTAAGAACTTATATTTTTAAGAATACTGGAATTTTGATATTAAGTCTTAGTAATATAAAACTTTACCACGATGACAAGAAATTGGATTTAATAATTAGTTGTTCACTGCAAAACAATAGATACATTCTCATATTTTACAGAAACTCTATGTAATATATAATGAATAAAATATGTGAAACTTAGAATCTTCAAAAATAGCTGTCTCGTAAAATAGTAATAAACTTGTTGATCAGGATGGAACATTTAATGAACCAATTCTGTCTTTTCTATATTTTCCTCTTTAATCCCTCCAAAAGTAGACAAGTCTTATCAAAAACGCTTTTTCATTCCGGATTTTTCGGAATACTTCTCACATATGACATTCCACCCTTACATCATTTTTCCTTGTCTCTCTTTTTTTCACAACTTTATCACCCTTCCAAGTATTGGATGTGCACTGGAAATTGAAAATAAACTCTTAGGGTTTTATTTTGATAGATGAAGTAATACGAGTTAGACGAGAGAAACGCTTTTAAAACACGCTCTTCGAGTAAAATAAAATACAAAAAATATCAGATACAAGAAATCAGAAAAAAAAAATGCGAGGAGGAATTACATTTTCACGATTGAACATTTCTTTTGTTGAATTGCGTGGGTGTGCAAGAGTAGGAGAAATGTATTGATCTTTTGATGAAATACATGACACTTTCAAGGACAGGCTTAAAAATTTAGTAATATATTTTAAGGGGCTTCAAAAATATACTCGAAATTTTTTCGATTTTATTAAAAAAAAGAATTTAATAAAAATCTCTTTTCCAATATAGAAAACCAAAAGTAGTAATCTCACTATTTTCATAAAAATATTTTTGTTTCATCTTGCTTCTATTCCTCAATGAATAAGATTATATTTTTTGCTCAGCTCCTAGAAACTGTGGAAGTTCTTGAACAATATAAATTTGTTTATGATTACACATCTTATACATCTTACAGAAATACTTTTTCATACATTTGAAACGAGATTCAAAAATATAAAATCTAGAATAGAATAATAGAAGTATCTTGTTCAAAAATTTTTTAAAGAACATGTGGAATAAGTATTACCTAGCTGTTGCTGTAAGAAGAAATGAAGGAAGTAAATTTCATTAGATATTTTATGTAAAATAGTTTTGCAATTTGTGTGAATTTATATTACGATTCAGAAATGCATTGGATTACTGCAAATCGTTTTTTCTTTGTTATTTTCCTTGGATTGCAGCATCTTCTTCTTCTTCTTAGAATTGGGTTTGTATGTCATTGGGCACTTCTGCTTTTATCAGCATTTTGTACCATTAATTCCAAACCCAATGTTTCCTAGTTCCAGTTGCTCGGGTCACCCACTTTATTAATAAAGTCCGATAACCCTTTAATGGAGTCTAGGTGTAACTCTCTAGTATGGATGATGCCTAAAGAAGTTAATCTAGGGAGGGCAAGAGTCTCACATTCGTAAATGATATGCTCTGCCCTTTCCTCTTGCGTATGACATTTCCAGCAGATAGCTGAAGTAGTCCTATCTGGTCAGAGAGTCAGTCATACAAGGGATAGCTTCCTGACTTTCACCAGAAGATGGTTTGGAGGTCATTTCTACCTCAAGTGAAGGATTCATTGCTGCCCCTTTACAAGATTGCGTCTGAGTTTCCTTGTCTTTTTCAACAAGGTCTACTTCAGAGGCTTCACCTGCAAATGCAGAAAGGTTTGTTATTTCTTGTGTCTTTTCAGCCACAAGATAACAATTTATAAGCTCAGGTAATACAAGTCCACCCAGCATTTCCTAAGATACTGGGCAAAGCAAATTACTCTAGAAGTTTGCCAGGCAACTAGAGGCTCCGTTAAGACACCAATACCGCGGTGCCAATTAGCCCTAGGCACGGATCGCATAACACCAGGGTTTACGGGAGCTGGTTCGCGGCCTCTGATTCTATATTCAAGGCTATCCTGTCATTCCTACAGGACGTTCGGTGATCCACCACCTACCGACGCGCCTGGTAGCTGCTCAGGCCCCAGGTGGATTGCAGCATAAAAAAAATAAATATGATTGTTAAATCGAAATTACTGGATGCATCGAAGACTCATCTCGAGGCACTGATTCATAACATTTCTCCGATTTAAAATGATATAATTCTATCAGAATCGATAGAATAAACCAGTAAAAAAAACAAGAATTGATAGAAGAAATTCAGTAAAAAGGAAACAAATACTATGTAAATGTAACATCTTAATGTACAATATATTAACTTCATAGAATATATGAACAAAATTGCAATTGTATTGCTGTGGTGTACGCTTGAGATGCATTTTGAATTAATTACAGCAGCTGCGATGTGAAGAACCATTTTTGCTGTTTTCTCAGATCCAACATTATAAATGCAACACATTGCGCCATCTAGTAGCGATATTTGTCATTCATTCTGAGATTTCGGTTTTAATGATTTAAGCATTTTTGGAAAAACACTCAGTTTAATTTTTTCACATTTATTTTTGCAATCTTTTATTATCCTATCAGAGTTATTTTTACGAATCACAATGTAAAAACATTTAGTTCAAAATAAACAATTTTCAGGTAATTCATAGAAAGATAGTGCTATCTACATTTAAGAAGACAATATCTTAACAGAACATATGACTTAGATGATTAATTTTATATAAATTATATTCATTTTTTAACCTGATTCTAAGTTTGAATAATTTTGATTTATGCAACAATCGTACGAATACACGTGTACATTCCTCAGTTCCTCTGTTCATGGTCTCCTTCCCCTGAGAGCTCCCAACCCTTAACCTTTGGCTTCCACTTTGACCATCATTTTTTCCTCCCCCTTCTCCAGCCACCTCTTTCTGGATTTCTTATGTCTCTTACTCTTCCTTCATATATTTTCTTTGTTGCTCTTTCCTCACTCATTTGTTCCAGATGTGTCCAATTCGTTGTACTCTATTCAATTCTATTATATTTACTGGAGCTCTTTCTTTATACAGCTGACTTAATTCTAAATTATTAATAATCATTCACATATTTCGATCCCTAATTGGTTCATACAGTTTCTTAAAATTTTTCTTTCAAATATAACTAACATTTTTCCTATTTTCTGAGTAGAAGTTATTGCTGCTTATGTTACAATAGGTCTGATAATAGTTTCAAATATTTTTTATTTTTAACATCAACCATGGCACAGAAGATTTGAACAGGTCAATCACTGAGAAATAACAGACTCAGGTCCAGCTTTTGCCTCCGGGTTCATAAATATGCAAATGAGCTACTTAAACACTTCATCATAGCACAAAAGCACAGAAGTTTAAATTTTATCCCTCCTTCATCTCATTAAGGTTCAACTCCTAAGGAAAAATAAAGAAGGGAAAATAGAATTTTTTGCCATTTTAATTTTTGTATTAGGTGCCGTTGTTCAAAATGAAGATCCGACTCTCAGGACCATTGGAGAGCTGTAAAGGAGAGAAATATGCAGATTTTTACGCACACATTTTCAGGCAGTGCATATTCCTAAAATCTAACTTTTTACTATCCCCATCTGAAACAATTACCAATAGAACTAAAATTTGAAAAATAAATGAAATTTTTTTTCGCATGTGATAACTCTCAGAGATGTTTATTAAGCGCATTAAAATTATTACCAACTGTAAGCATACATTTGAGCTTAATTGAGATAAATTACAGACTATTTATAAGAAATTCAGATTCCTTAACTATTATCTGGAAGAGTAGAATATATTCGTGTTGTTGTTGTTGTTGCTTATCCTCCATGTCTGACGGAGTCAGACTAGATCCACGAGTTCGTTGACTGTAAGGAAGTCGAAGACTAAAAGAGGATTGCTAAAGAGATCCTCCCTAGAGAGACCCATGCAATCCAAAAGATGCTCAGGAGAAGCCTGATGATTTTGGCACTTGGTGCAGGTGACGAAAGTTTTCCTGCCCTCGTTGAAAGTGAGGCACTTAATATGACCGCTAGCAAGTCTTGAGAGAACAGTCCGGGTACGTCTGTCACACGGGAGGTCAAGGGACAAACCCGGTTTTGATCCCTTGTACCAATTATGGGTGGGGGTGTTTTCCACTCCTCCGAGATTTTTGATTTTTCCCGGGAGTATAACTCCAGAAAAATAAGTGTGGAAGAGGGAGTATTTGAAATCCTGCATCCCTCCTTAACAAGATTATCGGCCATTTCATTCCCGTGGAGATTCACATGTGAAGGTATCCATTGCAAGTGAACATCATGATTAAGTGAAATGAGTTTTAATTTAAGCGGGATAGAGTTGCTGATCTTGTCGCCTACAAGAAGCCAATTACTAAGATGGTGGAGAGAACTACGGCTGTCAGACAAGTAAATTCGTAAAATATGTAGTTTATACTGTGTAATTCTATAGTATTCTAAAAATATGAATACATTCTAAAATAGGTATTATGATGGTAGTATTCTTTTAGAAAATTATACACAGTAGTTAAAGCATATTTTTTAATTCTTTATTAATTCGCTAAAAGTTTAGAATATAGTTTTATAATACGCATTTTATAATATTTCTTAAAATATAATAGAATACATTCTAAAAATGGAGCTGAGAATGTGTCCAAAATCAACTTTTTCTGAGAAAGATGTTGATATAATTTACTTTATACGCAATAAATGATAAATTCTTTCGGGAAAAATTTCATTCGCTGTTGTCGGTTCTTAGAAACATATGATTTAAATTTCTACCGAAATAATTTTGGCTCCAAAAATTTTTACATTTTTTTGTTGATTTTTTGAAATTTATTCAATACAGTAATACGAAAGCTTACGGAGAAAAGAGACAAATCATTCATGAAATACATTTCACGTAACCAAAATGGATTTAGATTTTGTTCACTGAATTATCAGTTATTTGAAGAAATTTTTCGAGGTAAAAATTCTTCTTTCATTAAAATAAAAAGTTTGATTTATACAAAGTTATTCTATTTATTTATGATAATTTAAAACACTCATTTCACACACACAACACACAGTAGTTTTTAATACTTTCCTATTGCTTATAATAGAATAGTTTATAAAGGAAATTATATTGCAATATTATTTAATATAAAACATTAAATCTTATTTTAATTACAAGTATAAAAACACTTAAACAGGAAGGAAAATGTTTAACTTTGGGTTTGTTTATTTGTTTTATTTTAATATAATTAATAAATTAATATTAATTAAAGATAATAAAAATGAGATGATAAAATATTCTTTGAATTTTATTTTAAATATAGTTATATATAGTTTAGTAATAGTTTATTTTTGCTTTAATTCACAAAACTTTTCGATTCCATTAAGCAAATGAAAAAAAAATTCAATCAATTTTAAAAAGAGTGTATTAATTCTAAAGAATACTCGATTGAACTTCTGTTCCAGACGACATGAATAAAACAATTTAAAATATTAATTCTTTCTTTTATTTACAGTATGTCGAGACGAAATCATTGTCATTTTTATAGCGATTTTGTCTGCTACCGAAGACTACTAAATGATAAGTTATCACAGTTCTCATTTTCTGATTCAAGGAAAAAACTGGAATTAAATGAAAAGGAATAAAAGGTCTGGTCTCAAGTTTTGAGATATTAAATGTCAATAAGCAAACTGAAATTTCTTCAATATTTGAAGATTAAAAAATTACCGTCTAGTCATTTTGATTGTTAATTTTGAAATTTCAGGAAATTTTATTTTTGTTAAGAGAGAAGTATATGTAAATATCAGCGAATAATGAAAGGTTGTGCCTTATATCCTGCTATAATGATAATAGAATATTTGTTCTACATGAATTTGTCTTGATGTATGTATGTTTGATGGTTGGATTTAATTAACGTGTTCAACAGTGCTTTTCTTCACCAAAGGTGAACTAGATTTTGGTCTATGCCTTAAAACGAATTTTAAATCACCACAACGATTGAAGTGGGTGATGAAAACATCAATTGATGATTCGAAAGTTAGACAACCAGCTACAAGATTCGACTAGGCGGTGAAAATTGTGCATTTTTTGTAATAACAAGAAGTATCCTGGAGCGGCATGGACAGGATGGCGTCGCAGATGGCTGGCATGATGCAAATGCTGATGTTTAGAAAAGGTGTGACATATTTTGAAGCTTCCATAAAATAGTCAAACTGATGGTATTTATACACATATTTCTAATATTTTTCTTTATAATGTGAATGATTTCATAGACGATATCTTTTTCCCCATTAAAGTAATTGTTTTGAAAATAATGTCTAAAGACGTTAATTATTATCACTGATATAAAAAATTTGCTTTTCTTTATTACCTAAGCGTGTTTCTAATTGCAGGTAGGCTCCTGTCTTCTGTTTCTGGCAACAATTAGATTGTAATGTTATGTCAACTCTCTCTTTAGGATTTCCATATTTTCTCCCTTTCATGACTCGACTGAAGAAGTTTCTCAGACTCTAAATCAGCTCTAGAAGCTATTCGAAATGGTGTGTCAGCATTGACGGTAGAAATGAACACCATTCTTCCCTCACTACATATACCATGCATTCACCAGTGAATTCCTGCTCATGTAGAGGAGGACGAATATAAAAAATTTGCTTTTCTTTATTACCTAAGCGTGTTTCTAATTGCAGGTAGGCTCCCGTCTTCTGTTTCTGGCAACAATTAGATTGTAATGTTATGTCTACTCTCTCTTTAGGATTTCCATATTTTCTCCCTTTCATGACTCGACTGAAGAAGTTTCTCAGACTCTAAATCAGCTCTAGAAGCTATTCGAAATGCTGAGTCAGCATTGACGGTAGAAATGAACACCATTCTTCCCTCACTACATATACCATGCATTCACCAGTGAATTCCTGCTCATGTAGAGGAGGACGAATATAAAAAATTTGCTTTTCTTTATTACCTAAGCGTGTTTCTAATTGCAGGTAGGCTCCCGTCTTCTGTTTCTGGCAACAATTAGATTGTAATGTTATGTCTACTCTCTCTTTAGGATTTCCATATTTTCTCCCTTTCATGACTCGACTGAAGAAGTTTCTCAGACTCTAAATCAGCTCTAGAAGCTATTCGAAATGGTGAGTTAGCATTGACGGTAGGAATGAACACCCTTCTTCCCTCACTACATATACCATGCATTCACCAGTGAATTCCTGCTCATGTAGAGGAGGACGAACATAAAAAATTTGCTTTTCTTTATTACCTAAGCGTGTTTCTAATTGCAGGTAGGCTTCCGTCTTCTGTTTCTGGCAACAATTAGATTGTAATGTTATGTCTACTCTCTCTTTGGGATTTCCATATTTTCTCCCTTTCATGACTCGACTGAAGAAGTTTCTCAGACTCTAAATCAGCTCTAGAAGCTATTCGAAATGGTGAGTCAGCATTGACGGTAGAAATGAACACCATTCTTCCCTCACTACATATACCATGCATTCACCAGTGAATTCCTGCTCATGTAGAGGAGGACGAATATAAAAAATTTGCTTTTCTTTATTACCTAAGCGTGTTTCTAATTGCAGGTAGGCTTCCGTCTTCTGTTTCTGGCAACAATTAGATTGTAATGTTATGTCTACTCTCTCTTTGGGATTTCCATATTTTCTCCCTTTCATGACTCGACTGAAGAAGTTTCTCAGACTCTAAATCAGCTCTAGAAGCTATTCGAAATGGTGAGTCAGCATTGACGGTAGAAATGAACACCATTCTTCCCTCACTACATATACCATGCATTCACCAGTGAATTCCTGCTCATGTAGAGGAGGACGAATATAAAAAATTTGCTTTTCTTTATTACCTAAGCGTGTTTCTAATTGCAGGTAGGCTCCCGTCTTCTGTTTCTGGCAACAATTAGATTGTAATGTTATGTCTACTCTCTCTTTAGGATTTCCATATTTTCTCCCTTTCATGACTCGACTGAAGAAGTTTCTCAGACTCTAAATCAGCTCTAGAAGCTATTCGAAATGGTGAGTTAGCATTGACGGTAGGAATGAACACCCTTCTTCCCTCACTACATATACCATGCATTCACCAGTGAATTCCTGCTCATGTAGAGGAGGACGAACATAAAAAATTTGCTTTTCTTTATTACCTAAGCGTGTTTCTAATTGCAGGTAGGCTTCCGTCTTCTGTTTCTGGCAACAATTAGATTGTAATGTTATGTCTACTCTCTCTTTAGGATTTCCATATTTTCTCCCTTTCATGACTCGACTGAAGAAGTTTCTCAGACTCTAAATCAGCTCTAGAAGCTATTCGAAATGGTGAGTCAGCATTGACGGTAGAAATGAACACCATTCTTCCCTCACTACATATACCATGCATTCACCAGTGAATTCCTGCTCATGTAGAGGAGGACGAATATAAAAAATTTGCTTTTCTTTATTACCTAAGCGTGTTTCTAATTGCAGGTAGGCTTCCGTCTTCTGTTTCTGGCAACAATTAGATTGTAATGTTATGTCTACTCTCTCTTTGGGATTTCCATATTTTCTCCCTTTCATGACTCGACTGAAGAAGTTTCTCAGACTCTAAATCAGCTCTAGAAGCTATTCGAAATGGTGAGTCAGCATTGACGGTAGAAATGAACACCATTCTTCCCTCACTACATATACCATGCATTCACCAGTGAATTCCTGCTCATGTAGAGGAGGACGAATATAAAAAATTTGCTTTTCTTTATTACCTAAGCGTGTTTCTAATTGCAGGTAGGCTCCCGTCTTCTGTTTCTGGCAACAATTAGATTGTAATGTTATGTCTACTCTCTCTTTAGGATTTCCATATTTTCTCCCTTTCATGACTCGACTGAAGAAGTTTCTCAGACTCTAAATCAGCTCTAGAAGCTATTCGAAATGGTGAGTTAGCATTGACGGTAGGAATGAACACCCTTCTTCCCTCACTACATATACCATGCATTCACCAGTGAATTCCTGCTCATGTAGAGGAGGACGAACATAAAAAATTTGCTTTTCTTTATTACCTAAGCGTGTTTCTAATTGCAGGTAGGCTTCCGTCTTCTGTTTCTGGCAACAATTAGATTGTAATGTTATGTCTACTCTCTCTTTAGGATTTCCATATTTTCTCCCTTTCATGACTCGACTGAAGAAGTTTCTCAGACTCTAAATCAGCTCTAGAAGCTATTCGAAATGCTGAGTCAGCATTGACGGTAGAAATGAACACCATTCTTCCCTCACTACATATAGCATGCATTCACCAGTGAATTCCTGCTCACGAATGTGCCCTTGCAAAGGAAGCACGGTCGGTCACATGTACAGATGCAAGTGCTGCCGCCAGACGTAGGATCTACAAGCAGCATTTTGGCAAGGCAACAATCTCTGACCTAGATTGCCCAAGAAATCTCTCATCTGCAATAGCTCGGCTACCTACTGGACATTTTCAGGGCATGTAAATATCACCAACTGGTGTTAAATCCCATCCCCACTGCAAGCACCGTCCTCAATCCCAACTGACATCGGAACATATTTTTAACTGTCAGGCCTTAATCCGCTCCCTCTTTCTCCTTGGAGCACCACCAATCTTAGATCCTCCATAGCCTCCGGGCCCCAGAACTGGCAGACCTCGTCACCAGGACTTTTGGAGGAATATAAAATTCATTTGTACTTTGCCCCTTTATGGACACGACAACAACAATAACTTTTAGATTTTTAATTTACTCTGCCAAAGTTTAAATGCATCAAGTTTACTTCAGTTCCAATGCAGAAATTTAGAATACATCTAATCGAGACAATTTTGTTTTCAATACGTGTTTCTGCTTTAAGCAGTAAGATTCAGCACTGGCTACTCAGTGCGTGGGCAGTGCATGCTAGGAATTGGTGTGTGAAATCAATTATTATTCCAAGCCATGATATCGGGTGCCTGACCAAAGAAATAATGCAACAATTCAGCTGCCTCTCACCCCGATGTATCCAGACTCGAACCCCAGTATCATGGTGTTGCAGGCAGAAAGTACATTTGTCAGTAGAGACAATGTCTTTCCATTCCATGTCCGACGTCCTTCACACCAATGGCGGTGCAAACGCATGTAGTTACGAGTCAAGTGTAAGCGAAGCAATGGAACTCAGCTTCAAGCCACGTCGAATGGCGGGAACGGATAACAAACGATGGGTAACAGATTCTGCTGGGTGATGGCTCGTGGACAAACAGTCAGTCCCTGTCATGAGCACAATATGCCTGCCATCACGTGCAATGGTGTTGCGAAATAGATGCGATCGATATAGTCGGTCCTCTGTTTCCTACTGCTTTCAGATATTACCGATCCGCATAACAGTTGCGTAGTTTTGTCCAATAAGATCACCGATTTCCCTGAAGAATGATCTGCAATCCCTGTGGACTACTATTCTTCTTTGGTCGAACTCAAAAACTTGCTGGAAAAGGTATTTGTTGTCTTCTAGGATGCATAATTAAACAGCTTACTAAAAAAATGGTCTTACTTCAAAACGAAATGGTGCGAAATAGATGCGATCGATATAGTCGGTCCTCTGTTTCCTACTGCTTTCAGATATTACCGATCCGCATAACAGTTGCGTAGTTTTGTCCAATAAGATCACCGATTTCCCTGAAGAATGATCTGCAATCCCTGTGGACTACTATTCTTCTTTGGTTGAACTCAAAAACTTGCTGGAAAAGGTATTTGTTGTCTTCTAGGATGCATAATTAAACAGCTTACTAAAAAAATGGTGCGAAATAGATGCGATCGATATAGTTGGTCCTCTGTTTCCTACTGCTTTCAGATATTACCGATCCGCATAACAGTTGCGTAGTTTTGTCCAATAAGATCACCGATTTCCCTGAAGAATGATCTGCAATCCCTGTGGACTACTATTCTTCTTTGGTCGAACTCAAAAACTTGCTGGAAAAGGTATTTGTTGTCTTCTAGGATGCATAATTAAACAGCTTACTAAAAAATGGTCTTACTTCAAAACGGTTACACATTTCCTCTTTATATAGCATTTATAGGTGTCATTATATTTATCTGTATGTGCGTATATGCTTAAATATCACCTCTCCACCAATGCATGTTGTAAATTTTACGTGATTTGCAAGCTTCTATCAAAATGTTGCATTTCGGCTGTAACTCAAGCTATGATATATTAAAATTGCATTATTGGATAGTAACTTTAAAAATAGTACGCCTGTTTGAAGGGGGAATATATGTTCTCCATTAAAAAGCAATGATTTATACTAATTCATTATTTTCTTAAAATAAAACTGATTAATTTTTTCTCTGGAATTTTAGAAAACTATGTTTTACGATCGATCGCTTAAGGAAAATTTTCAATGCTATTTTCTTAGCTATATAAAAGCAAACATTTGATGACATTTAATGCTGAATTTTATGTGATGGAAAAGCTTGAAAATTTTTAAAAAATCTTTTCAAGGGAAAAAGGACATTTTCTTCTTTTAGTTAAATTCTGAGCTGCAGGAAAACGTTTTTTAGACTTGCATTTAAGGATGAGGGACTAAAGATTCCAATTTAATGTCCTAAAAGAATTACCGACTGAGTTTATATTGACAATGTATTTCAAAAATTGAGGAACTAGACAACAAGTATTTACAGGAAAAGCATTTACTTACTTTTAGAAACATTTAAAATGAAACACTGAAACATAATGAATAAAAAACGATCTTCTAATAAAAGAAACTAAAATAAAGAAATTTTACATGAATATGACCTAAATAAAATATTTCAAATGTATGTGCAATGATGTGTTATTACTGCGAAATAACAAATGATTGAGCAGAATTTTTTATTTAGACTTTAAGAGACATTTTATTTCAGTTCCAAGCAAAATTTAGAGGATTATATCACTTCATTAAAACATTAAAGCGTACACAGTGTATTGTTCCTGCTATTTGAAAAAAATAATATAGGGAAAAGGTGAATTAAAAGAAATAAAAATTAAATTTTTAAAAAATCAAGCATCTTCAATATAATGAAACAAAACATCTAAATGAAAGAATTTCCTATTAAAGCAAGAATATTTGGGTATATGCACACAAACATACTAAAGAATTTTGATTAGAAAATAATATCGTGGGATTTCATGAATCAAAACATTTCTGAGTTTGAAATGCAAATTTACATTAGTTTTAACTTCAAATTTAAATCTAAAATCAGATTTTAGAATAATTTATTTTCTATAGTTATCTGAATATGAAATTGTG